>VZTJ01000863.1:312647-376163 GCA_013397795.1 Orthonyx spaldingii
AGGGGGGAAGGAGGAGCCGCCGCCGCTGTGGGGCGGGCGGGTCGCGCACACACACAGCCACACACACACAGGCACTGGCACGGCGTGAGGAGGAGGAGGAGGAGGAAGAAGGAGGAAGCAGCTTCGGCGCCTGAGGTGAGGGCGGCGGGAGCGGCCACCATTGAGGCGGGGGGACGGGGGGCGGCCGCGGCTCTGTCCGCGGCTTCGCGCCCTTGGCGGGGAGCGGCGCTGCCCGGCCCCCCCCGCGCCGGGCCGTAGCCTTGGTCTCCCCCGGCCGCGATGGACGAGCGCGGGCGTGAGGGGCTGCCACGGGCGTGAGGGGCTGTCAGACATGCAGCGCTGTCGCAACCGTGTGGGGCTGTCACACATGAGGGGCTGTCACCGTGTGGGTCCCTGGCATCCGTGTGGGGCTGTCACATCCGTGTATCTGTCATACACGGGTGTGTGTCACATAGATGTGTCTGTGTGCCGCATACGTGTCCGGCTGTGTCCGTGTCACACTCACGTATGTCTGTGCACACACGTATGTCCGTGTGCTCCCTGTGTGGATCCCTGTGTGGATCCCTGTGTGGATCCCTGTGTGTGTGCGCCTGGCAGTTGGACTCTTCCCCTCATCCTCGCTGCTGTAGTTTTTGAGTGTATCCGGATTTTGTCAGTGCTGGGCGGTGTGACAAATGTTTCTGTGCAGTTAAGTATAACTTTCTTGTAGTGGTTTTTTTTTTTCTTCTTCTTCCTTTTTTTCCCTTTTTTTTCCTCCTTTTTTTCCCCCTAGGAGGAAATCAGGCTCACCTTTGAAGATTGTTTGTTTTCTTTCATATATATCCAAAGGTCTCTGGGGATACAGGTGCTCTTGTTGCCTCTGTCTGTGTGGTTATGATTTACAAGATGCTTTTAAATCACTTAGTGGTAATTTTCAAAGCAAGGTGCAAAAGCAGTGTTTCCTTTTCCATTCCATAGCCATTCCAAGGCTGTGCACTGTATTCCATGCACGACTTTGAATTATGTGTAGTCAGACACCTGTTACTTAATCCTGTTTATCCTTTCCAGTTACAGTTATCCAGCCTTGTCTTCTTGGTTTTTTTTTGTTTTTTTTAATATCTCGAAATAAATTACAAATATTCTTTTATGCTGGCATCTAGTAGAAACCCAGGGATCTAATGTGCTTGTGAGGTATTTCATATGTGTTTGTCAGGTAATACTTTTTTAAAGGGAGATGATTTTGGAATGTTATAGAATAATCTTTATCTCAGGGGGAGTTTATGTAATGTTACAGTGTCCATGGGGATGGATCTATAGGAAAGGTAGATGGTAGGGACTACACGGAGTCAAAGTATATATCTTCAGTAAAGTGCGGACCATCCTCTCTAAGTACGTAAATAACATTTGTGTTTCTCAAACTTCGCTTGCTGTTGCACCATGGAATTTTCAGTTTAATAATTGGTGTTAACGAGGGTCCTCAGGAAAACATTGCATTTCGGATCCTGTGAGAGGATAGAGCAGATTCTTTTGTAACACGTTTGTGTTCAGGGTTATATTCTGGAGTTTACTTGAGCAGTTTTAGCAAACTGATACTTCTCACTTCAGGTTAATTTCTCCAACTTCTGGAAGTGTTAATGGCCACCGTACTTGCAGGCTTTCACCAGATCAAGGGTAACAACTACTGCCACATACCACAAAATAATTATTGTTATATACAGCCAAGCAATTTTGTATTGTACAGAAACAGTTTCTAAATACGAGTTGGGAACAGATTTATTTCTCCCTGCAACTGGTGACTTCATGAAGTAATTAAAAATAAATTACAGAGCTCTAGGATGAGAATTCTCTTCCATAACCGTTAATACCAGTGTGCCTTCCAGTGTCAGTTTTGATTCATCTCTTTATGATATCGCTAAAAACCAGGTATTGATATGAAAATCAAACCTCTGGTGAAAATAGAACTGTGTGGCTGTCAAAATAAAATGTGAGGATCTGATCTGATTGCTGGCTGTGGATATGCACTTGGTAGAGTAACAATGCCTTTTATTTTAAAGACATGCACCCACGCACAGGAGCTTTGTACTAAAACAGTGTTTTCTGTCATGAATTTATGAATA
This sequence comes from Orthonyx spaldingii, assembly GCA_013397795.1. Lineage (NCBI taxonomy): Eukaryota > Metazoa > Chordata > Aves > Passeriformes > Orthonychidae > Orthonyx > Orthonyx spaldingii. Next base: position 314,744 of record VZTJ01000863.1, read on the forward strand.
ACTTACACTCTGCTTTTTCTTAGAATGCAGGGAAGACAAAACCTTGAAGGGGAAGAGAGAAAGACCAAAAGGGGCAGGAAAGAAAAGTCATTTGAATTTCCATTACTGACAGAGGAAATACTTCTTTGTTATGTTTCACACAAAATATTGTATTGTTTTCACCTTTTCAGAAACAATGGCAAGTTGTTTGGGCTTGATGTACGCTGCTGACTTCTGTTGCAGACTTTGAGCATTTGTTCCAGTAATATCTGGCTGTGATGGTGAACTTGGGGCTATGCTGGAAGTCTGTCAAGTATTTGTTACAGCTGTGTAGGAACCGATGGCTTCATTTGCACCAGGCTTAGGTATGCTGTGTTGAAAACTTGTAGGGATATAAGTTTTGTGCTTACTGAAATGACTTGATTTATATTTCTTTTTAATTTTTTAATCTTGTAATTTTTTGTGATCTTTTCGAATAGTTCAGTGTTTTGCTTTCCTTGGTGGTTTTAACAGCTCAATTGCTATTCCTTCCTGTTCATATTTGCCAGAGACTGAAGTCTGAAACTGCTGTTTTAATATTTTCCTTAAAATTGAATTAATCTCTTTTCTAGAGGAAAGGGAGGAAGGGACAGAGGAGTACTTACGAGAATTTTAGAAATGAGAACCAAAATGTAATGCAGGCATCTTACCTAAGAGAGACTACTTATGAAAATTGTACCTCATTGATTTCAGAGAAGGCTGCTTCCCTCTGTAGTTTCAATCATCTGTCCCATTAGATTTTGGGAAGTGTTGTAAATTGGTTTAGAAGTGAAATTTTCCAAGTCATAAAATCTCTGGTTGGTTGTTAGTGGAAATCATTACGAAGGGTTGCATAAGCATTATTTGTAGGATGGCTAATCAGTAGCCTGGGCTTAGTTCCATTCTCTAATAAATAGATGCATTGTGCTACTTCAAAAATTGCAAAATTTATGGCTTGAGTACATTTACTAATTTTGCAAGATATGTAATGCATCTGGTTTGGGGAATACTCTTTGATGTCTGCAGAAGTTGCACACAGTGGAGGTGTTTACGATCCAGCCTGTTAACTCTTCAACAGTTTTTTGATTATACTGTTTAGGACATCTTATTCTTATGAAAGATTCATGCATGGCACCACATCAAAATTACCTATGTGCGTGTATCAAAGGCTCAGATAAATTTTATTCAGCAGGACTTTTCTGGGAGCAGGTTTTGTGGTCCTCTTGCTTCTGCAGAAAAAGAATGTGATTTTTGGACTTTGTATCCCAAAGAGCTGACCTGTAGAGGGTTAAAATATATGGGATATCAATGGTATAAATAACAAAGATACTGTGCTTTGGCATTAACCAGCCTGCTTTGCTTATGTCTTGCCCTGTGAACACTAAATTATGAAAATATATCTTGTTGGTCCTCACCCATCTTCTTATGGTGGTAGTGGTTTCTGGAATTTTAGTAGGTATGGGTAAAGAGACCTGTGAAACTGTGGAAGAAGACAGATTCCCAGCCGTTTCTGGAATGAATTAATTAGGCCTGGTAGTAAGTTCCTTGTTCCAGAAAGACATACTGATGTATCTGAGTGCCTGGAACAGGGTGCCACAACGTTGGAAACAGCATCAGGACAACCCTTTCACTGCTGTCCTCGGAGCGCTAATGCCAGGAATTTGCAATTTTCAGGACAAGATGCTCCCAAGCAGCTCATGCGAGTCGGAGAAATAGATGTTGCAGCACAACTGTGGCTTTGGAGATTCCTCTCCAGCAGACTTCCAGGTGATGCGCTGCTGATGTTTTCCCTGTGAGGGGTCTTGGAGGAAAATCCATGCTTGCATCCCCTCCTTTTGAGGACCAGCATCAGCTTGTATGAGGTAGTGAAGTGCTCTGGCTTCCTTTGTCAGTTTGCCTTCTAAGTCATTCTACATATCAGCCACTGAAAGAAGTACTTGTTAAAGCTGTACCTGTACAACAGCAAAAGAATCTTGATTTTTGGAAAAGACTGAGACAAAACTTTCATCTTCTTCTCCTCTGAAGAGCCTCCTAGACTAATATGAAGTCATAGTGTCCTGCTTCCTGTGTTATTAGTCTTGGATAAATGGTATTTGTGAAGGGTTATAATTTCACCTTTGGAGTTGTAAGAAGCACCAGTCAGTCTTCTGTGGGAGAGAGCCTGTCCCTGGGGAGCAGTGGGGGTGTCACTGAAAGGTTAGGTTGCCCTACTGTAGTGTATCTGCTCATGAAAAGGGACAAATACAAGGTATCCATCTTTTAAGACCACATTTTTCACAGTTTAGGTTTCTGTGGCACATGGGGCTGTTCCTTTGAGCTCTTTGTGGTTTCCCGTCCTTTTCCATTGCCAGTCAATGTTGTTAAGCTCAGTCATGATCCTGCCCCCACCTATGACTGACAGCTGGTCATGGGACAGACAGCACCAATCACAAAGACCATGGATACGCTGTGAAACATCCCTTTTCCTCCCCTGTTTCATAACCACCTCGTAGGTGAATCCATAATCTGACTCTATGCAATTGCTCCATGCTGTCTGATAAAATCTATTCTGTAAGTGCTCCGAATTCCTCATAGTGTGTCTGGTACCTTTCTTTTTGCAATAGCCAGGGATCAAAATGTGAGTTAAGTAGGCGTTGGCAGCTGTCACACACCCAAAGTTAGGGCCTTGCTTTCCATTTTATATGGGAGGTATAATTGTACCACCAGGAAGCCTAAGAGTCCCTTGTTTGATCTTTTCTCAAAACAAGAGCCTTTTCTTTCCCCAGTAACAATAACTGGGAGCTTTAGGTAAATGAGGTGAGACAGTCTGTTTGGAATGTGCTCTATTGTAAGGGCTGTTTGCAGAGTGGTTGAAATTGGTGTTGCTGAAGTAACCACTTGCCTTTGCCCTCTCGAGTCTGAAGAAACTGGTTCTGTTCAGTTGACTTTGGGGCTCTCAAATTGTAACTTCCTTTGTGAGCCAACCTGGCAGCCTGGAAGACCTTGAGAAGATGTGTAACATTACAGATGCTGGATTTAAAAGTGACTGTTCAAATTAAATCCTCTACATTGCCCCTTCTCAGATGTTGTACTGATAGACCATTTACTTGAAAAGTCTTAATCTAGGCTTGATGTTGCTGTTCTGTTGTTTTTATGTGCAACATCTTTTGCAATTATGAAGGTAAAAAAATTGCAAATGTCATCCATGTATCAAATAGTTACAGAAAAGTAATTTATGTCTGCAGTTGGTCTAGCAATATGCCACCTGAGAGAGAATATATATACAGCTTCAGAAATGTTTGGGTGCACTTTAGTAAGGAGGAAATGGGTATGAAAAAGGTATTAAAGAGCAGGCTCTTTATTCTTGCAGTTACAGATAAATTTCCTTTTCTAACAATTTCTACATTCAACTTGAGCACACACGCTCCTGCAGACTGGAAGCAATCAGCCAGGAGGTCAGTGACTAATAAAGGGGGCAAAAGAGAATAAGGACTTGAAAGGTTAATAAGGAGCATCTCTTGGATTCCAGTGATCTAGAGTTTGATGATCCTGTGAACACTGATGATGTGGAAAAATAACAAGTAATAAGGAAGTTCTCTGAGATGTAAGCTGTGGTCTTGAACGAGATAGGTTGGATGAAAGAACTTCTCATACCAAAGTGGCAATTTTTCCTCCTTGATCTTGTAGACCATTCCAAAACTCTACAGGTTTTTCTGTTCCCATTTTTCTACTTCTTGAACATATTAATTTCCCACGCCTGAAATTGCCATGTCTCTCACATTTGTCTTTTGGTTTTCTTTCCCAAGCTTTTGGGGATGTCCACTGTCGCTGTTGCTGCATGTGCTGTACTTGTTGCATGTACAGATGTTCTGTACTCTCCTCTCAGCTGAGGTTGTGTGCTGATCCAGGGTGTTTGTCTCCATCTCTGCCATTAGACTGCTGCTGCCACTGCTAAAAGGAGACACAAGGAAGAAAGGAATTGATAGCTGCAGTGAGAGCCTGTTTGTTTTGAAATACACAGATTAGGATAATTCATACAGAATTTTTCTCCGTGAAGTGTGAGTTGAAATGGAATATGAATGCCTTATTGGGAAGTAGGAAATAGAGCCATGGAGTGGTTTCTTTGGCAAAGCTAACGTGATGTGTTGAACCCAACAGAATTGGTATAATTTTTTCTATGAAGGACCGTGATCATGGAAAGAAAAGCATTTTTGAAGAAGGCGGGGAGAGAGGCTGCTGAATTCTCTGTAGGTTTGTTTGCAGAGATGAGAAGGAAGCACAGATCTGTTAAAGGAGAGGTTGGGTAGCATGGTATGGTGACTGTAAGGCAGGCAGAGGCTGTTGGATGATTTGATTTTACTATTTGTTTTTCAGATATAGGTCTTGAGGATTAGTGCAGATTAATTGGGTGCTCTGGTGGATTTGGAGAGCCGTACTGCATGTCTGACATCAGCAGAGAATAGACCGAGTAATTATTGCTTTCTGATCTTTCAGTCTGTGTTGTGTACTGCTTCCCTAGCAAAATACGCTTAGGAATAGTTATCATACATTAAATGGCAAGGAAAGATGGAATGTGGTCGCAGGTATATCAGAGCAGATTGCAAATGAGCTGCTGCAGTCTGGCACAGGAGCGGTGAGTTGCAGGTAACGTGGATACTTTGGCACCCCTGCCTGGCTTGTCGTTTTCACACTGGAAATCTGTATCCGTGGATGCTGCAGGTGCCGTGAAGCTGTTGGAAATTCCCCTCAGCGTGCCTGCCATCCCTCATATGATGCGCTTATCTGCTTTGATTGGAGAATTCCCGTGCTGGAGCAGAAGGTGGGGGCTTCGGGGGGCGGAGAGCGCTGTGACCTGGGAGAATAGCAGAGGGCTCAAATAGGGCAGCCCGGCGGGGGGAGTCTCAGCTGCGGCTCGGTGTCCCGGGGGTGCTGCCGGTGCCGTATTCCCCCAGGCACGGCAGGGGCTCCGAGACCCTGGCAGCCTCCTCTGCTTGGTCTGGGGCTGGCAGGAGCAGCCCCCGCTGCACATCTGCGTTTGCCCTGGGGAAGGTTCTGCAAATCTTTCTGCTGAGACCGAACTGATACAGAGATTCATTTCCTCTTTTCCCCAAGCCCTTCAAATCTGGCAGTATGTAGCAGCGTCTGGCTGTTCTTTTTGCTGATGCTCTCGATTCTGACTATGAAATACACAGTAGCTTTTTGATGACCTGTGACTGTACCAGGTGGCCAAGAAGACAAATAACTTCTGAGAAGACCTTGGCCCAGGTGAGGACAAACTGGGCAAAGTTGTTTCAGTTGTACAGGTTGCTGCTTCTCTATGTTCAGACATCACTGGTATAATTTTGCTTTCCTCAAGCAGACTCCTGTCTACTTGGATGTGTCCTAAAGTATTATGTATGTTTGGCTCTGCATGCTTTTAATTTTGTTTTGTTTGTCTTTACAAACTGAGAAAGTGCTGGAATTGGCATATGTGCCAAGCCTGGTAAACAGATGTTGATAAAATGGTCTCCTTTGAGATATCCTAATGAGAGCATGAGCTTAACTAGAAAAGCCACATAAGAATAGTTTGTGTGCCAGTTCATCTGTGTGTCTTTATACAAGAAAATGTCTTTAATGAGTCTTTGCATCAGGTAATGGAAGTATTTGCACTGCTTTTATGGGACTAATATTGTCTCTTCCCTGTGGAATTAATGAAGACTGGCACCTTGGAAGAAGCATATGGTACTTAACTGGCCTTGCCCCAGGAAAAGCTAGTAGGTTGGTGCGGTGCTGGTGGGCTCTGTGACCTGTATTGGGTCTTTTGTGAGTGGATGTATGGATTGTGTGCTTGGGAAAAAGTATCCCCAGTGGCACTCCTGTGACCTCAGCTGCTGCTGCTGATCACACAGATGTCTGCAGCCAGTGAAGATGCACAGAGGCTTGGTGGGATAGGAAACGGTAACAGCAGGATCAGTCCTCTGCCCTTTGCTTTTCTCTCTCTAGAGAGCTGGATGGTCATTACTGTGCAGAAATATTGGGTGTTGTTCCTATTGCACATTTGTGTTTGCTTGGTGTGGAAGGGATGAATCTTCAGCTCTGCTGGTCTGGCTGAGTTCATTTGGAAGAATTCTTACTAATGAAGTTTGTCCTGCAGAACTGTGGTCCCTGTGTTCATAGAGGAATCACAGCTCACTTAGACCTTTATCTGGTAGTCCAGATCATGTAAAAAACCTTAATATTCTCTGCTGCATCTTCATTTTCAGTGCTGATTGCTAGAATTACAGTCTCAGAAAAAAGATGATCTGTTGGGTTTTGGCTGCAGTGACAGTCTACCCGTTGATTTAGTCAGGGTTTGGGGGGACATTTTTTTGGTTTTTGTTTTTTTTTTGAAAGACTTGAAAAACTTTGTTCTTATTTGTAGTGATTTTTTGTTTGTTGTGGATTCCTGTGTGTTACTTTCTTACAGCTTTCCTGTGATGAACTAAAAGCCTCATGTAACCTAACTGCATTTCCAGATGTGGAGAAATCAAAAGTATATGTTTGCAGTAATTCTTTGCCATAAAAACACATGTATTTATGTTGTAAATGCTTCTTGTATTTTAAAACACACGAGGTGAAAGCAGTACTTTAAAAGAGTAGCTGTGAATTGGCATGAAATAGATTACTTCTCAAAAAAAAAAAAGTGAGCTTTATTGCTGGGGATTTTTTTTTTTAATGAAGTCTGTGACACTTCAGTTTTCAAAACTGAATCAATCTGCCAAGAAATACATATTCTGATTTATAGACCTTTGATTTAGTTATGCTCAGTTTATAAACAGTGCCTGGTAATCTTCCCTGATCTCATCCTGCTTTAATTTCTAATCTACCCTTGAAAAGACACTGCTCACTTTAATCTAGAATAACCACCTCCCCTCCCCTCCCCACGGGAGAACGACTGGATAATAATATTGTGAAAACAAAGACCTAAGTGCAGCTCTCAGATGCCTGACACGTTAAAAACATCTATTGAATTGATCTGAAATTATGTGGAAAAACACACAGGTAGTTTTTCAGGTAATTTTGAATCATCGAGTGATTGATTCTGTGAGTGGTTTTCCCTGATTCAGGTGCTGAGCAATGTGCCGATACTTTGAGGCTTTTGGAAACAGGAAAACAGTTTTTGATACTCACAGGTAGAAATGGCAGAGGAAATAACATTGCTGTGTTAACAGTTACATTATTTGGTTTTAAGCAATTGGCTCCATCCCACTGTAGTTTAGTGTCAGAATGTTTGCTGGGTATTCTCATTCTCCTGTTTTTAAGTGGAATTGTTTTCTTTACAGAAGACAATAAAAGTACAAGATATGAGGGTTGGTTTTGGTTTTTTGGTTTTTTTGGGGTTTTTTTTGCAGATCATGGAATCTACATTAGCCTTTTTGTGGATTTAGTTTTTGAATGATTTAATTTTCACAGAATAAGTTAGGTTGGAAAAGATCTCTGAGATCATGGAATCCAACCTGTGACGCAACACCACCATGGAGTGCCACATCCAGGCTTTCCTTAAGCACCTCCAGGGGTGATGAATCCACCACATCCCTGGGCAGCCCATTCCAATGTCTAATCACCGTTTCTGTGCCTAAACCTGTCCTGGTGCAGTCTGAGACCTCTTGTCCTGCCACTGGTTTCCTGGGAGAAGTGGCTGACCCTGGCTGCAGCCTCCTGTCAGGGAGTTGTATTCCCTCAATAAAGGGGTACATCTAAAAGAACAGCCCATACCTTTAGCAGCATTTAAATGCTCATGAAGACCTTCATGAGTAATTTGATATTTTAACCAAAACTTGCATCTTGAAGGTATTGCTTTGCCTGGTTCATTAGAAGAATATGTTGAAGTATTTCTTCAAAGTGTTAGTGGAAGTAATTATCAGAGTAAGGTGTTAGTTTTGTGTTTGTTTTTTGTTTTTTTTTTTTAAGAGCTATGAAACTATATACCTAAAAATTTTTAAATTGTAGACCTATGGTATTTCTTCAGGTGAGCTTAAAAAGTGATTGGTAATTTAAATGATAACCACTTTTCTGGTAATATTGCTTGATTTCATAAACCATTACCTGGAATTGTTCAGTTACTGAGAAGCCAACTTATAGTTTAAATTAAAAAGAAAGTCCTTCTGTATACATGAATAATGCATTAATTACACAAATAAATTTCTGGCTGCCTTTCTTTTTGTAGAAGTTGATGAAAAGATAATGCTTCTCAGTTAATTTTAAACCGTTTAAAGGAAGTCTGATTTAAATGTGAGTGAAAGTGGATTAATCCTTCTCTTTCTGAAAAAGGCATCACTTCCATCTCTTCCTGCTATCATCACGTCTTGGGTTTTAGAAATTACAGAATGTTGTCTAAAGGGCTTTGGCAAGGAATGTTTTGCTTATCTCAGTGGTCTTCAGTCCAGCTAGTAATTAGCACTTCTCTTAGTGCCTGAAACATAATTTTAACAAGATTTGGCTCTTCCTTTTCAGCACTGTCTGTTGACAGAGCGTGGGTGTTGCAAGCAAGTAACCTGAGTCCATTTGAGCCTTGCATCTCAAAATTCAATTCAAAATCATCGTGTCTCATCTAAGGGGCCTTTTGGATGGTTGTTGAAATTTATCTATTCTCTCTTGCTGTGATACTGTTGTGACTGGGTTCGTGCATCTGCAGTTTTATCAGGGATGATTCATAGGCCAAAATGGTGTTTGTCCACTTAGTGGTTCATTCCTTTTCCTGTTCAGAGGGAAAATAATAGAAAAAAAAGCTATTCTATCCAATAGATAATAGCTTCTCTTTTATATGGTTTGGCTATGTGTGTCTTGTTTTGTTTCGTTGTTTTTTGGTTTTGTTTTTTTTTTTTTTTGTTTAATCTTGAAATTTGACCTGACAAAAGAAAGGTAATGAGAATCCAAATAGTGTCAGGACTTGGCAGGGGGATATGCCATGTATGAGAAATAAAACTGACCTGAGTACAGCACACTAGAAGTGCACAAATCCAGCCCTTCAGAGCTGGAGATTGATGAAACCAGTCTGTGTCTTTGCAGGTGAAATAGTTAATTTGGCTTCAGGACTTTTATTTGTTCCCTATGGGCTACACATCCTATGGGGCTCTGTTTATTCCATCCAAAACAAAGTGTACATTCACAAACCTGGCTCAAGCCTTCTCATTTGTAAGATCAGATGTCAAAAGATTTCACTTTTTCAGCATGGAGAGATAAAACTGGAATTTTAGATGACCATGCTGAGACTGATATAATTTCAAAACTAATTTTGAGCTCAATTTCAGCAGAGCAAGGAGTGACTGTTAGGACACATTTGATCCTGTAGGAGGAATGGTAATATTCCTGGGTTAGAACACATAACCCCTTGTGACACAGGAGGAGAGGAGCCCAGCCTGAAAGCTCTTTATGTGTTGCTTGGTATTGTTTTAGTAATTCCACTTAGTAAGTCCCCTTTCCCTCTACTCATGTTTATGGCCATGGGCATAGCTGGTTGTAGTACACTTTCAAAATTAGATTTCTTTGTTCTAAAGCAGAACTTGGGTTAAATACAGTAAGATACACACACTCACCCACAGTGTTCTGATTAGGTATTTTTCAGTATCTATCTTAAATGTCATGATAATGCCCGACATGAAGGCTCATTGTCTTGAGAGCCAGAGCAGATTTCAGCAGTGCATCAGAACAAGTGCATCGTTCCAGCCTTGAAAGTATGAACTGAAGTACAGCACAATGTAAATGTCAGTTCAGGAATGTTAGGTAGGTTTGGTATGATCCCTTAAGGATTCTTTGTTCATGGCCTAAATTGCAAGGTTTCTGGGGCAGGGAGTATCTTTGCATTATTTATTTTATGGCATTTATTACAATGCAGTCTTTATTATTTTTTATTTAACCTGGCTGGTGTCCATTGGCTGATACCTGAGATGAGAGAATACACTGCAACACAGCATTTTTATTTAGAATATATATACAAAACTGAGTTATGCAGGTTAAAAAGAAATGGCATCCATGTTGTTCAGTTCAATGTGCTGAAGTACCTAAAGGCATAGAGCAGCTTTCAGACAATTTCATCTCTTTATATTCCAATTGTTGAGACCTTTTTTAGCCTGGTGAGATGACTTCCCCAAAGCCTGCAGTCCATGTGTGTTAGCAACAGGGATCCTGGTAAATTACTTCTTGACCTTGACGTGGAAATCAAAATGTAGCAAATCAGGGACATGGACACGCTCTACCAGGAGGAACTCCCAGGGGTGCAGATTAATGTATGGAGCAAGGCATTGCTTACACTGCTCACATTGATGTGCCATGCAGCATTAGAGGCCATTATCTTGAATACCTTTGTTATGCAACAGATCCAGTTTTGATTTGTAGCCCAGAAAGAGCAAAGTTTCAGTTTTAGAAGCACAATCTGTTATAGGATATTTATCAAGCGGTCTTTTTGCATATAGACATTGACAGCAGTCTTGCAGCACTAATGAAAATGTGTTTCTTGGTGTTGTTTCTAAGTTTGAGGATTCCCTGTTTAAATCTTTTAAGTCGGAACATAACTCAAGAATGCCTTTTATTTTTTTTTCCTTTGGCAATGGTGTGGAGGTAGTCTGAATCAGCAAAGCTGGCTTAAAGGGACACTCAAGTGAAAACCATATGTATGTATAAAAAGGAATTGTCTTTTGCAAAGAATCAAAGTAGCTGTGGACATCAGGCCTACCAGTGAATGTTTTAAAACTAATTTATATGGGTTGTGTCATTTCTGTTTCCTCCCTCTTTCTTTGTGGTCTGTGAAAGGCACCAAACAGCAAACCCTGAACAAGCTCAACTGCACAGTTGGATGAGAAAAGAAACAGAAGAGGCCAGGCAGGAACTGCAATCTTACAAATCGTAGATCTAGATAGATGTTTCAGCTATGCTAAAAATTATTTACACTTTGCAGTCTTGCAGCTTTCAGTGATCTAATAGTGCTTCTGGAATCTCTTTTTTAGGCGTTGTACATATTTGTTAAAAATGCTCCTTCACCCAAAGAATTTATTGCACTGGAATAGGAGGAGCCTAAAGCTGAACACAGTTTTTGGTATATAAGCAACAGAATAGAAATGTGAAACATTTCCAGCTACATGTGGTTAAGATCAGCCTAAAAATTCAAGCTGCATGTTTTAATAATTTTTCGTCCAAGTGGGACTTCAAAGATTTTGACTTCCCTTTAAAGTGTAAATTTTTGCATTGGACAATGTAGCACAAACCAGCACTGGCTGCCATCAGATGAGATTTGCTTCAGTGCAACCAGCAGCCTCAGGCCCAGGATGTGTGCACAATGAGGTTCTGTAAACCTCCACTGCAGAGCTGCAATGCTTTGATCTGTTTACTGGACAAATCAAAATTAAACTGATGTCTCCTTTTTTTTTTTCTTCCTTGGGAGAAACTAGCACTCAGGAAACCTGGCTGGCCATATCAGATTTTGCCCCAAGAAATTGCATTAGTTTAAAGAAGAGGCATTGTAGTCACAGCTTAATGTTTAAACTCAGTGTCAAAACGTTGGGGCAGAATAATGGACACCGATAATGCAAATGGTTTTCTTGGGCAGGTTTCAACTCCTGTGCTAGTATCTGGGAGAATATGTTCACTTTCTTGCATTGAAATACCATGCTGTTTCCATCACAGTAATGGCACTTTCAGCTGGTTGCAGCCAGGTTCTGAGATAAGAAATCAAAATTGTTTTGAAATGTATCTCTGTTTATTGCAGTGTAACTTTTCTTTTATACTTCATATTATACAGTGACTAAACATGTTTACTTTAAACAGGCTGTGTGTTCCAGGTGGGTAGAAGCAAAATAAAAGTGCTTTTGAGCCAGTTGTAATTAAATTTCAGCTCTGTACATTTTGTCAAGACAAGAAAAGCTGCTGGCATTTAAACCTTGCAATGCATTATGGAGTGAGTACCAGTCAGATCCTCCTATGGAATTAAAACAAATTGGAAAGCAGAGTGAGAAAGGGGAAGAGAGATTTGTGTGAATTAAATGACTATGGCCTGTGGTTTGCCAGGCTCTCTTGCTTTTGTTGATAGTGTCTGGTTATGTAAACTTCTTCCCACCACTTTCTTCTTGAACTTGCAGCAAAGCAGTTTTGTGTGGTGTAACATCTGCTGGCATAAAAGTGGTAGTAAATAAAAAATCTTTACTGTACAGTCCAGTAGGAAGGGAAGAGAGGATGGAAAGGAGCATTCTCTAGAAACACAGATGGCTGTAGTCATTCATAACGATTTATGAAATAATTTTAAAAATATGAGTGCCAAAAAAAAGCAATTGTATGAGGAAGCTGGGTGCATCTATTTTGTATGTTTGGAAGAGTTTGCTGTTAAACTTTCCTGGAGGAACATACTCGGTGTGATCAGCCATGTGCTCTCCCAAGAGTGACGGGACCAAGAGGTTTCCACAAAAGGATGGGCCCGTTCTGTGTTATTTTGCGCTGTGCAAAATAATCCTGTATTATGGTATGGTATGTAATTATCTCAGTAAATATTCAGGGGGAAAAATAATGCTGCTTAATCCCTTTCTCTTGCTGTTGTGGAGGATTGGGATAATAAAAGCGTAGATCACGACATGCTACGTTAGAGCTGCTGGCCTACATTGCAGAGTGAGATTGGCAAGGAGCAGGCTCCCAGTTTCTGGAACACGGAGTACATCCCAAGAAGAATGATTAGGCTGCAATAGGATTTATGTGATGATGCTGAGATTTCCCTGGAGACATTAGATTTTATCTTAGTGATATGAAATGCTGGCAGCTGGTGGCTTGCTGGCCTGGAAAGGGTGTCCATCCTCTTCCCATCTTTTCACCTGCTGCATGTTCCCCAGTGCCTGCATTAGCTGCCCATTAGTTTCCATGTTGGAGTCTAGGATTGCTCTTTTCTTTCTGTTCTCTTTGAATTATGGTGAGACACCCTTAAACTTTACTCTTGGTTGGAGTGCAGGTTTTTATAATAATTAATTTCATTGAGCCCAAGCAGAGTAAAAGCATTTACCCATAATTGACCTGGATTCTTTGTACTGCTGCAAATGAAGTCTTGGATTGTTAATGCTTTCATCAGCAGTGAGTAATTTCATAGATTGAAAACCTCTTAAATTGCAGCATGATTATTTTGGTTCCAGAGAATGACTATAAGTGACTAAAAATTGAGTACTACTTCTTTTCCCCTAGAAAAAAAAAGGAAAAAAAAAAACCTTTCCTAAACCATAGGTAACATTCCCTGCAGGAGGTGTAGGATAGTATATAATTACATCCAAGACACTGAAATTCTCTGAGTCAAATTTAGTCACTATAGGTGACTAAAAATTGAGTNCAAGCAGAGTAAAAGCATTTACCCATAATTGACCTGGATTCTTTGTAATGCTGCAAATGAAGTCTTGGATTGTTAATGCTTTCATCAGCAGTGAGTAATTTCATAGATTGAAAACCTCTTAAATTGCAGCATGATTATTTTGGTTCCAGAGAATGACTATAAGTGACTAAAAATTGAGTACTACTTCTTTTCCCCTAGAAAAAAAAAGGAAAAAAAAACCCAAAAAAACCTTTCTTAAACCATAGGTAACATTCCCTGCAGGAGGTGTAGGATAGTATATAATTACATCTAAGACACTGAAATTCTCTGAGTCAAATTTAGTCACTATAGGTGACTAAAAATTGAGTACTACTTCTTTTCCCTTAGAAAAAAAAAGGAAAAAAAAAAAACAAACCCTTACCTAAACCATAGGTAACATTCCCTGCAGGAGGTGTAGGATAGTATATAATTACATCCAAGACACTGAAATTCTCTGAGTCAAATTGCAGATTGTGTTTCTTAGTGCTATTACATTTTGCATACTGATAAGAGTTTGTAGTAACTGTTCTATATTGCACAAATGCTGCTGTTGTTTATTGCTTGGCTTACATTATGTGGGGTTTATCATATAAGTAACTCATTCTCTGTTGAAAAGGGTCTAAAAGATTCTATTATCTACACATCATTTTGGAGGGTGTACTTTATTATCCATTGATATGCTTTTCATGAAATAGAATCTCTGGGTTTCAAGTATTTGACATCTCTGTGAAAACAGTCTGCTTGTTTCAGGAGTGCAGTGTCCTGAATCTTGCTCAGCAAACATCAAGGAGTGATTTTACCGTTCAATTTAGTTATATGCACATTGATCCCAAGTCAAGAACTCTCTTGACTCATGATTTCATGACTGGAGGCAGATTAGGACTTAAGGGTGGGTTGTGTGTGGTGTTAGCAGGAAGCTGTATGCTCTCTTTTATTAATAAGTTTCTGACTTAGTGAAGCCGAATGCGACAGTCCTTGATAGAATTCTGTGGTTTATGAAAGTGATTTCCATAATCGTAGTTCTATGGCCATTAATTGTGTTTAACTGTGTGTTTAACTGTGTTTAACTGCTTCTTTTGTCTGTGTTTTGGGAGTCATAATGTCACGTTTTCATTTACCTGGGATAAATAGCCATCTGTGCCTAGGGTCAGTGCAGAGAAGGTGCAGAGCTATCTGGTAACCGAAGATGCTGCTGATCCTGTGGGTGAGTACACGAAATGTTCCAGAAAGATATGCCAGAGGCTCAAATTATGTAATGCCTCGAGCAGGAAGCCACTGAATGATGTGTGGAGTGTGTCAGCAGCAACAGACAGATGTCCTTGGCAAGGCTCCACTCCAGGAAGGAGCTGGGGTTTCTCAGAAACCTCACATGAGTGAGCGATGTGGCAGCGTGGCGCTTGCTGGCACAGCCCTGCCCACGGGAGGGAGGAGCTGCTGGGAGGCACGGTGATGACACCACAGTGCTCAGTGTGGTTTCCTGCCCCCAAGTGTGAGAATGGTAGGGAATTTTTTCAGGTTTTCTTTTTGCTTTTGTATGTTTGTGGCTCTTTTGTTGTTTTGGGGATTTTTTTTCTTACTTCTAGATCCTGGAAAAAAAGCAAGCAACAAACAAAGAAAGGACCTTTTTAGAAACTACACATCCCGATTAGGGATGCATAGACAATTCATGTCTGAAAAATGTTAACAGTTGTGTGTCTAAAATTAACTAATGAGCTATAGTTGAAGTTCTTTTTTGGCACAAAATGAGTGAAGGTTTGGTAGGTAATGATCATTTCAGTATATTGACAGACTAAAATTGTCTTGTTTAAATTAAGACTCTAATGGTCTTTTCTAAATTGGGTACTTGTATTTCACTTTTAATTAGAAGGAGGCAAAAGGCCCTTACTGGTTTTCTAAAGTTATACTCTGGGTAACTGAAGGAGGTGATTATCTGTAACCAAGAGTCCATCAATGGCAAAGTCATAGACTTGCAGAAGTGTGTTGCTGTCAGGTTATTCTCCCTGAGCATTTCAGAGTGACAGGTGAGAAAGAAACTTGAATGTTAGATCCCTGTGGATGAACACTTTTTTTCTGCTTGAAAATAAAAGAAAAGAAATCTGTTTTAAAGCCCAGAGTCTTGATGCAGGTCGTCCATCCTTTTGAAGGATTATTAGGATTTAGCTGGGTCTTTTGCAAAAGTAAGTCTTTTCCTTGTAGGTTATAAGGGGGCTAAGTCATGAAGAGGGAAACCCATGGGGTGTATTTAAGGTGACAGGAAAGATCAGGTGACAAGTGAAGAAACACGTCGTGCTTTACTGAACAGTAGTGAAGAAGTGTGTGTTGTGGCCAGAATGAACACTGGGCACATCAGAAATTGATGCCTCTACACCTACCTTGGAGTTCAGGTGCAGCTGAAGTCCTGTGATATCTGGGCCAGGTGTCCAGGAAGTGGAGAACATTCCATTGAAGATCCCCTGCAAAAAAAAAAGTAGGCATCAAGATACTTAAGACCAGCTTATTCACCTCTTTTTAATTTTCTTTGTCTTTAGAACATGAGAACAATGAAAATGGTGGGGTTTTTGTATTTTAGCCTTTACACCCAGCTCTGGAATGAAGGACAAACCTGAGGCTGCCGCCGCTGTCCATTCCTCCGTCAGTTATGTTACTGTGAACTACAAACTGCTCAGTGTTTCTGTAACTGAGACTTCACTCTGGCTCTAAGTGTTTCCCTCAAAGAATTTACAGTCTCACTGAAAGGGCCACTGGAGATTTTGGACACAAACAAGCTTCTGAAGAAATACTTAACTGGTGAAAAAAAGGAGAGAGAGGTTTTTGGTATTTGCATAACTAGAAAGGAACTGATTTTCTTCATTAAATTTATGAGGTTGTACTCATGTGTTTACATGGAACATGAGAAATTTCAGGGCCCAGTGGCAATTTTGCCCAGAAAGCTGTAGATGATTAAAATCAATTGGAAAGCAGGTTCTGTTTCTGTTATGTGAATTAGGGATGGTGGGATGCTCCCGATTCCTGTGGAGCTGGGCTGGATTTGACGCTGATGTAACCGTGTTGAAATTTGACCACAATCTGCAAGAGAACAAAAATGTCTGAGGTGTATCTCTTATTGCAGACTAACAGAGTAGTTAGTGTGCTTGAAAATATTCTTGTCATGTCTTTGTTTTCTGAACACAGACATGTTTTGAACAGGGAGTTTATTTTAGCATTAGGCTGGCTCTGGTTGTCACAGAAGTGTAAGGATGCTTTTGTGTGAAGCTGCAGAGTCCTGGAGACCCACTGATATCTTGTCATGTAATTATGAGCTGCTGAGGTCAGTTGCTAAGTGCACCAGCAGAATGAGAGAGTTTGAGGCATTAAAAAAATAATTAAAAAAAATAATTGAAATCACTGTGTAGGCTCATACTAAAAGAGCATGCTATCAATATTTAATGAGAATGAAGTATGTAGCCATCATCCTCTCAGCATTGCTATTTGTGATTTGGAACAACTTCTGTTTTAATAGACATTTTTGGCAACTTTGGGCAAATTCAACAGAAGAGGAAACTATTTTCTGTAACAGCCCTCATTGCTGTAATTGTGATTGCTGTGGTTCTCAGTCCCTCTGGTCTCATACTTGGGGTGTTTTATGTACCATGAGTTCTCAAGCAAATGCTAGACCCACAACATGCTCTGGCTTCCCTTGGCTGAGACACATGTTTTTTATAATCTGTTTCTAATCTTGAGGTTTTTTTCTTTCTTTTTATGTTGTTTTCTTCTCATATAACTTAAACCTCATAAAACTGAAAAATGTCAGGTCAAATTTAATTTTCTGTACGCACCTAGTGCATATTGAGATGTTCTCAATTTTAGGCTTCAACTTATTTTTCTATAAAGGAAGAAAGATGAAGCTTGATGGAAGAGAGAAAAATACAGCTTCTGATCTAATGTGCAGGAGCGCTTGATAGAAATTCATTTGAAAAAGCAACAGTTTCATATTATTTTCAATAATGCTGAAGACACTTGTTATTTTTTTCTTATAAAATATTGTCTCTTATAAAACATGGATTTCTAATCCAAATTTGGATTTGGTTTCATTTTTGAGCACCCACTTATGACTTAGAGATGGAAATCAATTGGGTTTGTGCACTTTAAAAAAAGAGGGGTAAAAAGTAACACCCCCAAAGCAGCCCTGCCCACTTGTGCTGCTCAGAGGTACAAAAGGGTTGGATGCCACTGTGCTGCTCTTTCCCCTCCAAAGATGGGGAAAGACAGAAGTGGATGCTTTCATCCTTCTAAGGTGTTGGCAAAAGCAATGGAGGAAGTATGTTTTAGCACTAATAACAACGGCATAATACACTTTTTACCCAAATCTGGGATGATAAAAAGACCTGATTATATATCTCAAAATAAAATACTTTCTTTTCCCTACTCCTGACACACTGCTCCATCCTTGGTCTCCCTTGTGTTGCTTTTTAGTTTTAAATGCTTGGAAGAATGAGTACCATGTGTTCATTTCACCTGCAGCTATGATGTTTCTGCTTAAATAACAGGAATTTCAGAATAAAATGAACTTCAAACAAAAACCTCACTGAGTGTGCTGCATTTGTTTGCTATAGTGTAAATATTCTGATCCATAAAGAGAAATTATTTCTGGGGGGAAAAGAAGGTCTTGGAGTAGTTTGCTGTGTTTTTATTAAGTAATTAAATATGAATGTTCACAATTCAGGCTTTTTTTTTTTTTTTAGGGAAAAGAAGACATTCTCTACAATGTGAATTTCTACGGAGTAATTTCTGATTTTCAAAAGGTATGCATTTCTCTGTTCTTTAAACATTTTAATTCCGCTTTTTACTGGGTTATTTACTTCAGGTTTAAAATATGGTTTACTGTTGCAATGTGGCGCTGTCCATATTAGTAGAATGAAAAATGTGTTCTGAAAAAGCAGCAGTTGGGGTTCATGAGAGGAGAGAAGTTATTAGAAATTTGGGTCATAACTGCAAATTCAGAGTATGCTGTGCTCTCTTGAAACCAGATATCCTGATATTAAGGAAGTATGTCTCTGTGAGGTTGATCAGACAGACAGATGAGGGTATTCAAAGTTCTCAAAGGCCTTCTCTTGTTGAGTCTAACCTTCTGGAAAGTATGGATGAGTAGAAATTGTTCTTTTATGTGTCCCCCCCTCAGGCCTGATAAACTTCAGTGATAACCATTCCTAAAAAAGCTGCAAAGGCAGTTTAAGTGCTGGAGGGTCTGTGTGGTTCCAGCTGATTCTTCTCACCTCAAATTTGTGGAGAACAAGTTTTACTGTTTTTTAATACTCAGAGTTGGGTCACTTGCACACCAGCTTGCATTCTCTTCCTAGTCTAAGTGAAGGTTTATCCATCCTACTGGCATAAAGAGTTCTTACCCTATGGGCTTCTGCTGTCTGAAAACTATTTTTCATCCAGAAGCACCCAGCTCGCACAAAATTCCAATTGCTTCAGCAATCCAGGCCTTAAGCAGGCTCGAAAAATTGCTGTGGCAAATGTTATTTTCTGGCTAATCCTGACTGAGATGTCAGCCTTAGCTTAGGTGAGTTCCTTGATTCCTGTCCCACAGCACGAGAGCAGAGCAGGGCACGGACTTCATGCACTACTCTTCCTACTGACATTTTTGGAAGTGATAATGATGAGATGATGTATTTGCTTTTTGTTGTTCATCTAAAATCATACCTGAATTCTCATGAGAATTCTCTGATGTCATCTGCAATGAAATCACGTGAGAAGTCTCAGGTGAGGATTCCAACTGCTGATGGGTCTGCTCTAAAGGGATCTTTAGTGGGAAAATTTCAGTGCAGAAAAAATCATTGACACCAAAGGATATGGGTGTGTGTGTTGTTCTAGAACTGTAGAATTAGAAGTAAAGGTACAAAACTTGTGGGCAGTGCTTTACCTATCCTTCCTTGGCATTAGTCATTAAAACACACTTGTTTTCCTTGCTTTTCACTCCTGGATTGTTGGTTTATCCATATAGTGTATGCCACAAGCATTTGGGAATCTGTTGCACTGTGACCTGGTGTTCTGTCACAGTTGGTTTGTTTATTTGTAGCTTATAAAAATAATTCTTCTGTGAGCACAAGTACAGTTTAAAATAATTAAAAAAGAGAAAAACAAGCGTACATTGGCCAGAAATAGCTTTCTTGGAAAGTAGAAACTTCTGTAAACATCTTCTTAGAGCAATGGGCTGAAAATACAGATAGGGCTGACTTCTTACCCAGGTGTAACAGTAGAACTCCTACTGGTAGGAGACTTAGAATGAATTCCTATCAATGGCAGAACTGTTGGTTCATCTGTTAAAAGTGATAAAGAAGTAGGAAATGAATCAGTTTACTTTGAGTAGCTATTACATTTGATGTTCTCAAAATAAGAGTAAATAACAGAGGGAAAAACCACTTTGGAGTTAGTGAAGAAAATTAGGGATGTTGCTTTTCATTTTCCACTGGAACCCATTTTTAACCATTTAACCATAGCGTGCAGGAGGATATGCCATAGGCTTTACACACCACCCTGAAAGTCAAAGACTTCAGAAAGTTTGTGAAAAAAGGAACAGCAAATTCCAGAACTTCTGAATTTTTGTATCAAGTAAATATGAAGAGAACTTGGCTCAATAACCAAACAAAAGTAGCCTCAGGCAGTCAAAATTTGTACAGCCAGTTTTAGGGTCTGTGGGCGGCATGTTGCAGTTAATATTGGTGCATTGAGGATGCCTGGAAGAGGTTTTCTGGGTAGAAACCTGGTAAAATATATTGTTAAAGATTAAGTGGGACCATTCTGTGCTATCCTGTGTTTCATTACAATGTGATTCCAGGCAGTATTTCTTCAGGAGATGAGGTCAGCCAGTGCGTCCGTAAAGGTTTATTCTGTTTACACAGTGGTGGGTGGGAGGACAGGGGTGTGCAAATGGGAGATGGTGCCTTTATCATAACACATCATTTACCTGTAATCATGTTCCCCTTGGGAGAGCATTAGTCATGTTATTGAACAATCAGGAGCTACAGGAACTTTGACCCCTTTCCTACTCTGAAAGAGATTGAGCTGAAGAGAAAACTAGCCAAAGAAAATCCTTTAAATAAACTATGGTTTTCCAATGCTGTTGAAAGGAGGGAGGGCTGAATCCCTGTTAAAGTTGGTAGTGTGAAGCTGGGCATGATGTTCACTGGGCATTCCTGATTGGAATCATAATTAAAACAATGTAGTGTTCATCACAGTTAGCTCGTTGATTTTTATACATCAACGCTTTGTAGTCGATTTTTATGGAGGTGAAATAAGATCCCTGTGGTATATTTCCAGAATTGCAGATGGTTTTTGTAAAGGACAGAGCCTGAATAGTTGGCATGTGCATTTTTGATTAAATTACCTGTGCTCCCATAGGTACTTGTGTGTCACTGTATCTCTGAGTTGGGGAGCTAAGAGCAGCATTCCTTGGCCAAACCTTGAAGAAGTTCTCTCTATCTAATCTGCCTGCTACAAGCACAGAAATATTTTGCACTTGTTTTTATTGTGCCAGTGTGGAACTCTCACACCTGCTGAGCATAATATAGGATGAGTTTTAGTCCCAAAAGTGCCTGGTCATTATAAGGGACATGGTAACTGGTTCCAAAATGGAAGTGACACTTCACAGGGGAGAGTAAAAAAAAGTTGCCGTCTTGTTAAAGACCAAGGCCATTTGCTCAGATTGCTGTTGTCAAAATAAAGAGATTTTCACTTCTAGCTTTAGGCTGTGTCTGCATTGGATATCTTCCTACTGTCCCTGATAAACACAGCAATTAACATATTTTGTGGGGGTATTTTCTACCTGAGCTGGATTTTGCATCCATTTTAGGCATGAATCCCACTACGGTTCACTTGAACAGGTCCATTGAATCCTACAGCCTATCTGATTCTTTATCCATGTTATCTCTGTTTTCTGGGAATTGAGTTCTTTTAGGTCTGAAAACGTAGCTGCTCTTCATAAGCAACATGCACAGCTTACTTAGGTGGGGTATACACTGAGCTTCCCTTCAGATGGCCAATGTTTTCTTTATAATAAAAGTTCTCTTATTCTTAGCACATTTCTAGGTCAGGAATGCTTAAAATAGCTTCGGTCATTAAAAGCTGGAGTCAACAGTATAAAACAGAAATAGAGAAGCAAAAGAAAAATAAATGAAGCTTACTGCATCCAGATGAAGTATTGTTTTCCAAATATTCCCTGCTGCTTGTGATGATGTTGTTGTCTCCGTGCTTTCCTTTGGAAGACTGTTCTGTTTAATTACAGCAAAACCCAGCATTGTGCAGACCTTTATGGTGAGAGAGGGGAGCGTGGAAGGGACAGAAAATGCATGTAGTGGCAAAGGTCTCAGACTGAGAAAGGTTGTTGGCTCACAGAGGAGGCAGAGCTCGGGGAGCTAAAAAGCAAGTGATAACAAAAGCATATTGATAATTTATAGCAGTTGTTACTGTCTCGGTTGTCAGGTTCTCTGTGGTTTCATGTACATTTAACTGAGGCTTGTGATAAAGAAAATAGAGGCTGGGAGTGAGACTGGAGGCTAATTTCTCGTCCCTGGATGCTTGTTCACACCAAAAGCCTGTGTTAGGAGTGAATCAGGGACTGAGCTGGCCCAAAAGTAGAACTGATAAATAACATTCTAAAAGGTCATTTCTGACCTGGAGAAGACAAGGCTCCACAGAGATCTTATTGCCACCTTTCAATATTTAAGAGGGTCTTAAAGAAAGATGAGGACAAACTTTTTAATAGGGTCTTTTGTGACAGGACAAGGGGTAGTGGCTTTGAACTGAACTGGGTATACTTAGGCTAGATATAAGGAAGAAATTTTTTACAGTGAGGATGGTGAAAAACTGTAACAGGTCTCCCAATTAGATTGTGGATGCCCCATCCCTGGAAACCTTCAAGATTAGGCTGGATTGGTTTCTGAGCAACCTGGTCTAGTTGAAGATGTCCCTACTCATTGCAGGAGATGTTGGACTAGATGACATTTAAAGGCTCCTTCCAACCAAAAGTATTCTATAATTCTGTTAATTTTTTTTTAAAAATCTGAGTTGGTTTTCATTTTTTCTGCCAGAGCAAAAGTTAGTGGTGAAAGAATGACTGACCAGTGAACTTCTGGAGAGGGCTCCAAAGTTTACCAGACTGCTGCCTCAGATTGGTCTGTGGTAGGTCTGTCTGAAACCATGCCTGAATCATCAGACATTCTAAAGGGAGGAAGCAAAAAAGGGAGGAAACAAATATTGGCTCCTGTAAATTTTAATTGTTTATGATAAGAGTTGTCTTAGGCTGAGAAAGCTTGTTTTCTTTGTGTGTGTATTTCTTTAAGCAACTGCCTTGCAAAACTGTCCCCTGAAAGATTTATCTGCCATTCCCCAGGAAGGAAAGATTATTTGCTGTTTTTTTGAAAAGGTTATGTAAAGAACTAAGTCATGGTGTTGTTTTATTCAAAATTTCTATTTCACCAATGCCTGAAGTTAAACCTTCTTTTTTAAAATGTGTGAATACCTGGTCTTGTATCCAAAAGTGCAGAGTGTAGGAAGAAATGGTCAGAAAATGAGGGACACAAAATGACACCTTGTATTGTTTGGCCTCAATAAAACCTGAAGGAAGTGAAGTTCTTGCAAATAATTTTGTTCTGTGCAGGTTCAGCTCTCTAAGAAGTATTGGGGTTCTTTATGGCTTCCCCTCTCCCCCTTCTTTTCTTTTTTCTGGTTGTTTTCTTAGTGGATGGAATTGGATCCAGGAGCAAACCAGAGCACCAGAGTCTGCTGTAATTTTCCAGCAAGTGTGTGTTTGGAAATAGAGAGAGTAGAGTAGAAGGGAGTGGAGGAAACTCTTCCCTTTCTTGTTTCCCAGCCTACACAAAGTTGGCATGACTCAGTGCCAAAGCTGGAGGGCAGTGGTGGCAGAGATGGTGACATTCCCATGTTCCCAAGGGACCCCTTTGCAGGCAGATCAGTGGGATTTTTGCCACTGACTTCAACTGAGGCCAATTACGAGAGAAATGGAGAGTGAAAGAATAAACAGGATGATCTGAAAAGTATGGGGGAGCTGTGAGATAAAGGAAGCAAAGTAGCAAAAGTGGGAAATGTAATAATAAAACTGTCAGATACAGGAAATACTTACGTGGTGGGGAAAAATGCAGGAGGTCATGTGCACAGCTGAGTTTGGACAAAATGTTTTATTCATTTCTGACTCTCTTCTCCTGTTGGAACTATCTGCCAAGATCTACTATTGATACAGCAAGATTACTGGCCTGTTAGATGCTCTCTTTGAAACAGATATGTCTTCTTATGCCACATGAAGAGTGCTTTCATCTTTAGCCCTTATTGTTTGCTGGTGAAACCAAACAGGAAAATTACTAAATTATTGCCAAAAATACATTGTATTTAGAAAGAATTTTTTTTTCTTCCATTATCTTCAACTACTCTAAACCCTAAAAGTGTAGAAAATTTCAGAGGGATGTTTCCTCTAACTGCTTTTGTGGTTGGATATGGAGGAGCAATGTTTGGATGAGTGTAAAAAAAGTAAATCTGTAAACAGATGCTAATCAAAGGTAAAACTTCACAGTATCCTGCAGCTTTCCCAGAGCCTGCATTTGTTCTACCGTTCCTATCTCATCTGTTGTAATTTTGCTCTTACAATGAGTATTGCAGTAGAGAAGAGGGAGTGTCTGTGTGTTACGGAGTCTGCCCTACACCAGCTGTTTACCCAAACAAATCCCTTTTGATCACAGTACCTGTGAAAACTGCAGCCTGAGAAGGTGGCACGTGCTGTTCCACGCCACAATGGTTTCTTGAAGGCAGTGGAAATACCTGTGGCAAATCGAATTTACATTCAAAACTTCCTTTGCAGTCATGGCTATTATGATTTCCTCTTTCTCTGTGTACATACTTTGGATCTAGTAAGTGTAAATTTTCCAAACTCGACAGGTTGCATAAGAAAAGTAGGAAATAACTCCCAAAAGGACTGCTGCCAGATCTCTGAAGCACGTATTGAGTTGTTTGATCTGAAACACAATGTGTAAGAGTTGCTGTGCCAAGTTTTGAAAGGTACAGTATGTGGAGTGATGAGACTGCTGTCTAGTTATTTTCTGTACCCAAAGGGGAAAGACAGACAAATAGGGAATGTTGTTTATTGCCTAATGACACACATGCCACTTTTCAGTTGTTTATATTGTACCTGTTATTCCTTTTTCTCAAAACTAGTAAGACTTGTTAAACGTTACAATGAAAAGTAGCAAGTAAATCTACTTAGATTTCATAACTGCACTTTTTGCTCTTTGATCTGTACCACACTGAAAATTTGGATCATAAACAAGATCATTATGAAATCTTTTGCAGTCTGGGTTAGCAACTGGGGGGACATCTCTGGAGCTACTGTAGATATTGCAAGAATTTCTTGTGTTGATGTATGAACTGCTTTTTCAAGATCTGCAGCACCCTTTTCTTGGGCATTTGTACACTTGGAAGACTTTGACCATTTATACTTGGTTTGCAGTGGGTGTTCTTATAAATGACCTGATGATCAGATTCCTCCCTTAGAAAGGAAGCAGTGCTTCACTCACCTCATTAAATCAGGTGGTCAGCTGTGTGTATCCAGCTCCTGGTTTGGTCATACAAGCCTGCCTACAAGTCATCTGTGTCTGTCTGCCTGAAAACTAGTTGGATTTTTTTTTCTGTGCAGGCCTTTATGGGCTGCTTTTGTGTCAAGGCATTTGTTTTTAAGGATGTAGTAAGCAACTAGCCAGATATTCTGAAAAATCTAAAAAATAAAGTTTTTAAAGTATTTCTTTTGGCCTTTTTTTACATGTCTTAATTGAACAATTTGTTGCCTGGGCTCTGTAGAATTTTTTTTTTTTTTCTTTTAAAGTAGTGTTTAAACAGAGTTGGTGAACTGGGAAGTTTACACTTCGAAAATGTTAAGCAGTTTGAGGCAGTTTCCAGGTGCGTATTCGGAAGGAAATCAAAGGCTTTCCTCTATTCATCATTGATGTATCAGCGTAGAGGCTCTTCTCTTGTCACATACAATTTGGAAACAGAATTTTCGTTATTAATTCTCCTCTTTTCTGCATTAATTTGCATTGAATTTGCTGTGAAAGTGAGGCTGTGTTGGTGGGAAGGCAGTTGTCTTGTCCTCTGCCCAGTCAGTGTGTTCCGCAGTTTTGGCCTGGCTGTGCTTTCCCTGTCCCTTCTTTCCCTGGCAGTGCATAGGAGCTGGCAGCAGGTGACAGGGGACAGCAGGTGACACGAGAGCAGGAAATGATGCCATTGAAGCCACTACCTGTTGTACCTGTGGCTGCAGCAGAACGTGCTGGAGTCAATATTACAAACCCAGACCCCAAGCTCTTTGACAGTTTACTGCTTGTCTTTGCTGTGCCTTTTTTTTTTTTTCCCCCTTTAAGAATTGTGTCCAGAACATGAGGTTTGTTTCCTTATCTTGAGTATCTTTGCTGGCACTTGATGTGACTTGATATAAACAATGTGAGTTCAAGTCAAGTGGTTAAATGTTAAAACAGCTTCCCACATGTGTTGGTTTACTGCCAGGGAAAGAAATACAGCAGAAATACTGTATTTGACCACTAATCAAACATTTATTGTTGTTGAAAGGATGACCTGACAAGGATAGAGCTGGACTAAAATGTACAGGTTGTATTTCATGGAAGGGAAAAGCTTTATTAATATTTGAAGAATGGCTTTAATTAGTCTGACTGTTGGTAGGTGTGTTCCTTTTCTCAATGTACATCTGATATAGCATTTTTCACCAGCTTATAATTGGCAGTTTCCCATAGGAAATAATCATTATTGGTATTATAAAAGCACTTTGTATCTATCACATTTGGGAAATGAAAGTTTTGCAAAGGTCAGAATAAAGTGTGCCCCCAATTATGCTAATAACTCATACCACAAATGATCCACCAGAAGGTTTAATAGCTTGGTAGTCCTCTTTAGATTTTCTGAGAACAGGAAGAATTAATATTACATTTTGACACTTTACAGAAAGGTGAAAAAAGTAATCTTCCTTCTCTCTAGCTTTGGAAGTTTGTACCTGAACTGTCTTAGTTGCTTGAGGACCTTGAAATGTTGGGTGGGTTTTTGCTGCAAGTTTTTTGTTTGTTTGTTTTATTAAGAATTCTTTGTAAAGGCATTTTGTTCCTCTTCACATTAAAGTCAGTATCTTTTTTTTGATTGTTCCGTGGTTGCAAAACATGGCACGTTTTGACATTTGGAGTTGTCTGTAAGTTTTATTTGGAATTTGACAATATAATCATATTGACTGATTCTTTTGCTAGATTGCTGAAGTGATTTAAATTAATGACTTAGTAGGATATATTAAAAGGGATTTAAAAACCCTATCCAAAATGAAAATTTTACTGCAAACCAAATTTTAATTTTGTTATTCACCTGTCAAAGAAAAGAAAATCTGTTGTTTCCTCTGAAGTGTACTGCACATCTGCACAAGACCCCAAAGATTAGGAGTCACTAAACAATCCAGAAGTTTTCCAAACATCGCATCAGATCCTCAGGATATAATTAGTAGAAATTATTGGATACTGTGTTTTCCTACTTGTGTAACATGTCCACCAGACAGATTTCCTTAGAATCAGGAGCTCTGTGTTTCTTGAAATGGCTCTTTCTGTTTGTAATTTTGAGGCTAGAACATTACTAAAAGGCTAGATGGAATAATTTACTCCTGAGAGTGATTATCCTAATACATCCAGTTCCTGTGCATCTCCTGAGTTGTTAAAGAACCCATTAGGAGGGCAGTCTGAAAGCTAACATTTGCAAATGTCTGCAGATTGAATTATAAATGTCTCTGGTAAACAAAATGTTGGCTGCACTGTCAGCTCCACCTCGAGGTCTGGCTGTACCAGGTAGATGTGTTTTGCAAGATACTTCGGGAAGATATAAAAGGCAAAAAAA
This sequence comes from Orthonyx spaldingii, assembly GCA_013397795.1. NCBI lineage: Eukaryota > Metazoa > Chordata > Aves > Passeriformes > Orthonychidae > Orthonyx > Orthonyx spaldingii. The sequence goes on from VZTJ01000863.1 coordinate 341,970, forward strand.
TAAATGGCTCAGATTCACTCATGGGGTTTTTAAAATGCAGAAACATTTTTCATTGCATTCTTTACTTTAAACCATTGCCCCTTTGCCAGTGAAGCGTTTTCTGTAAGCTTTACTTAAGCAGAGATGCAGATGGTTTATTAGTCCTGTCAGAGGAGCCGTAAATGGGGAATATTGACAAGTATGGCTTTGAAATAGGAGGCTGTTAGAAATTTGCCTACCTTGATTTTATGGGCTGCACCAGGAAAGCTGCTGCTTCTGCTTTACTGGAGGTGTTGCTTTGCTGCTTGCAGCCATTAGGGTTATAGCAAGACTGCCTTCATAAAAAGTCTCTTACAGGAATGTTCCTTTGGGACGATTTTTCAAGAAGCAGTGCCAGCGAGGCCTTTGTTGCACAAAGGTTTCTGTCCTGAGTGTGTTCTGGTGCAGGTGACCACACGTGTAAATAAAAAGAAGGACGGGAGCAGGCTCCTGGTAGATTTTAAACTTCAGTCTTGGCTTTGCCCTCCTGGGGATAGTTCTCTGTTTTGGCATTTCTTTATTTTTCCGTTGTCAGTTGTGATAAATGCTTAACACTAAGTGCAAAGACCCTTTGTCTTGGCTGGTTTTTTATACTCAAGTTCTCTCCATAGGCAAATCACTCTTCTTCAGCTTAAACACTTCAGTTCAGTGAGGGGACATTATGAACTTCTATCAAGGCAGTCCTGTTTTTACCTAGAAGATTATTTCTATGCAAATGTTTTGAGGAAGAAATAAAGGCAAATTTGTCAAACCTACCTGACAAAACTCATACAGATGTGATTCCATGAAGGATTCTGGTTTTTGTAGCCTACTACAGACCACATTGTACAGTCCAAAACAAGTTTTCCAGAGCAAATCCTAAGTTTTGAGTATGGGGCACACAGCAGAAGGTAAAGTTAGGGTCCAAAAGTATTTTTATTCAGCATGTGTAATGAAGTACGTGGCAGTATTTACACTTGATTAGGTGTGCACTGCACTTCTTACTCGGCTGTGGTTTCGTTAAACATTCAAAATGGTATAGATTTTATTCCATAGCTGTGTGAACAATTAAATCCTCTGAAATTTTTCTGTCCTAATTATTTTCTTTCCATCTGAAGCTTTGCTAATGCAGGTCTCATCACTGCTCACTCTGCCACAGAGTCAGGTATGTCTCCTGATGGTACTTGTGCTTTTAGACCAATGGGGACAAAGTGATCCAGTTTTTCCTTCCTTCCAGGTACAATTATGGGTCTCAATATAATAAAAATAAAATGATTGAATATCTACAGAGGTTCATATGGCATATTTTCCATTTATTTTAAGTTGGGAAGCTAAAATATCTTAATTGACAATCCCATAAGGTTTATATTTTATGAGCTCTCTTTTCTCTCTGCGGTTCTACATTTTCAGGGTATTGCTAATTCTGTAAATTTAGCTATTAGAGTATTGTAATTTAAGGCCAAATCCTTCTAACAGTTGAAAGAAAAAATTGAATGGTTTTATTGGAGTAAAACCAGATTTAAGGGGCAGAGCCTGAATAGTTTTTAATTATCCTAATCCCTGGACAGCTTTTCAGCCAGGACACTTCACAGGCACTAATAACATTTTATGTCAGTTGAGTTTCCCCTGATGTAAAATACAGAGATCATGATTTTGCTGTATAGCCTGCTAATATCAGTGGGATCCGTTTTTCTAGTTGCAGTAACAGGCTCTAAGAAAGATGCCATATAAATTTGTATTGTGGTGGTTTTGTGGAAGTTTTTTGCTTGCTGTTTTTTTTGACCTTTCTTCCCCGTGGATCACTTCAATTTATTAACTAAGTTGGCAACTGTTGTTATGATCAGATCTTTTCACATAGTCTTGCAGCTCCTGTGGCAGGTTGTGGTTGGAATGCTTTATTTTGGTGCTTGAGTGTCTCATGTTCATATCTTGTACTGATGTAGGAAAGCAGAGCATCAGAAGAATGATATTGCTCAATCTCAGTGATGGTTTTCTTTTTAAGAAGTAATTAATTCCTTAACCAGGCAAGTGTTGCCATTCCCACTCCAGTTGTAGTGAGCAGTTTCAAAAAGTGGCTGAGTTTTGTTTATCGATCAGCAAACAAATATGAAAAGAAAAGCTGTGGCAGGACACGCTAATGGGCAGAAGAGTAATGGATTGGGGGTTTGTGTGACTCTAACATGCCAAATTAATATTTCCATTTCTTTAAAGACATGAAGAAATGTGGCTCAGGATCTTATCTTGAATTTAGCATGGTTGCGGATAGCCTTGCTGTTCTTTTCTCCTCTTGGCTTGTATGAGAAGAAATATTTGTAGTCTGCTTTTGTTTAAGAGACCCTTGAATTTGCCCTGTAACAGAACACATCAATAATTGAGGAAGCTGTATTAGGTCCTCTAGTTAGCTGGCAAAGGAGATTTTTTTCCATGCATGTGCAGAAGGACAAAGAGAAGTTCCTCCCCTATGGCTTCTCTAATGACTTCTAATACAAAGCTAAGCAAGTTAGAATTTCTGCACCTGGTTGAACCAAGCAAATCATGTGGTCACTTCTTTTTTACCCTACTCTGCTTTTAGCAGGGGTACAAAAGTGAATAATGTATTTATATGCTACTGTGACAACAGATGAAATTCCTGATGTTCTTTTAACAGGAATGGGAGCATTGCTGTTCTAGTTTGGGAAGCCAGGATTTCACCAGCTGTGCCTACTGGCTGCAGAAGTTAAAACCAATTAATAGCCAATTCTAAGTTTCCACTGGACTGCTGCTGCTGCTGGAAGGAATTTATGGCCTTGTCGTGGATAATGTGCTTTCCATCACGAGTGGATTCTTCTCTCTTGTTTTTACTGACCATGTGCAGCACTGCTGCTACGTGATGGTTGTTCAGCCCTTCTGCAGTGAGGGGCTTTCCCATAGGGTATGAATTTGCTTTTTGAACAATGGGAGATGTGACAGGCCACTCCCAGGGCCAGTGAATTAAAGCATTCCTTCAGGATTGCTGAATAACAGGGTAGAGCAGTGTGTAGGTAAACATCTTTTGGAGCTGCTGGTGTAGATGTGTTGGACCACAACAGTCAGTGTTCAGAGCTGAATTAAAGGTCAGCGAAACACACAAAAGTCCAAAGCACCACGTGTGTTTGAATCTGGTTTTGTTTCTGAAGACAAAAAACAGTGGTCCACACCCAGAAATGCAGCAATGGCACAGGGTTTCCTGTGCCAGCTAAAGGGTATAAAAGGGAAACCCATGTATCTTATACCCCTTTATTTTGATTTTTGTGCTGATATTAAAAGTACAAGTAGTTATGATGTGCAGTCTAACCATGGCATGTACCTTTTGTACAGAGGAGGGAAATATCACTTCTAATTTTTTTTTTTACTGCTAACATTAATGTTTCTTAATAAATAACTGAAACCAAACCTAAAATGGAGAACTCCTAATCTCTGAGTGGGTTGTCTCAATCCAGTTTCTCTCTCACAGGTAGTTCTGTATATATGTGACTATGACAGGTGAGGAAGGACTGAAAATGAAACTTTCATTGCATCCCTATTGATGGAAAGAATAGCTGCTGGTTTGCAAAGGCACTTTTTAAATAGATCATGCAAAGAAAGATGTTACATGATGTAAATATATATAGATGTATGTGTGTTGTGTTCTTGTGACCCATGATCTGTTTTTTCCTCAAGTCCATAGCATCTGAGATGTGCATCTGAGCTTTTGTGTGTGGATAAGGTCTCTGGGGGTTATTGTGATCCTCCTACCATTTCCTTTGCCCTTTCTCTCTTTGCTGAGAGATGCAAACATCTCTTTCTTCTTTCCTCAGTTTCCCCTTTCTTCTACAGCAGCAGCGAAGAATAGGATGTGCTCTTTTCATAGAGGCTCCTTGGAAAATGTGAGGCTGAAGGATATTTAGGAACCAAAGAGGAAAAGCTGAAAAGTTTTGCTTCAAATAATCTTTGGCTAATATGGAAGAAAATGTGTAGTGCAGGTTTATCTAACAGAAGGAGATGTAGTTGGTCAGCTTTTAGCATGAAGGGAGTGTGATTCAGTGGCTGACAGTTACCACAATATTTTAGTAGTTCCAAGGTATGAATCCTTAAGAGCTTCATTTGGCAGCACTTAAAAGTTCCCCCTTATAATGCAGAAGACAAAAGCCTGTTGGAGGCTGGCCATAAGGTTTGTTGTATACATTTTGTTTAGAAAGCAAGTAAATTTGTCTGGCACTATAAAAATCACTTTGTGTCCTGGAAGCTGTTCCCTATTTGGTGTGGGTGGAAAATTCTCTGTCAGTGGCAGGTAAGGTCAGCATGAACACAGCCTTTTCCCTAAATAATTTGTCATTGATATGGTGTTTAATTCTGTACTAAAAAATAAACAGGGACATTCCTTTTTTTGTTTACATAGAGATTTAGAAATAGTTATATTGCCCTTCATTCTTCTAGGTTTTATTAGAAAAGACATTGAAGACAAATAGAACAGTGACAAAGCTAATAATAGGTCTTTTATGGAATGTGACTTATTTTGCCAAACTAGAGCATTTTTACATCCTCGTGCTTTTAGGTTGACTCTGTGTAAAAGTGGGAAAAGGGCAATACAGAGATTTGATTTAGGTTTTATTTCAGCTGTGCTGAGTCTGAGTTGCTTGTTGTTTTCTGGGAGCTCCATGTATAGTTTTTATTGTATTTTTATATTACTTTTTTTTAGAGTTGAGATAAACTGCTGCCTCTACTTTTCTTCAGTCATGAAATGTCCCTAGAGATGTTGTGTCCAGTTTGCATATTTGCTTTCTCAGTGTTTGTGCTTGAATGTGTTTATGTGCTCACCTGCAGTTACAGTTCTCATGTCAGGTAATGACAAGAGAATGTCATTAATAATAATCTCATGTCAGGATGGACTTGGGTATCCTGTGAAGCAGTAGGCAAAATGCTGGAGCCTCAGGAGCTGGGAATGGGACCCACTTGTGCGTGTTGCTTTACCCCACAGGGTTTGGTTTATATCCTCGCTTGCATGATGCTCACATTGTGCGTGTGAGAGATTCCACACACAAGTATTTGCCAAAGTAATTTTTAAGACAGAGTACTTCCAAGGGCAGGATGGCAGCTCTTATCTGCACAGTCCCTCCAGTGCTTCTGGCACAATAGGAACATGGAGCTGGCTATGAATAATTGAATGTCAGCAATTAGAACTGTTATTGAAAGAGGAAGCTACTGTGGCTGTGTTTTCTGCTCATTGTCACTGTTCTAGTTGTTCTTCCTAAAAGTAGTGCTCATGTCTGACAACTAAAAGCTAAATCTCTCTTGTTTCCCTTTGGTATTGTATTTCATCCCACACAGTAGTGGCATCCCACAAATGATAATTGCTGTAGGTAGAAATAGTCTGCAGCAATAATAAGCACCAGAACACCCATCCCCAGCCTGTGCAGCTCTTTGGAAATTCCTTACAGTATGGTTCTGGATTGCCTTCCTCTCATCCTCTCATGAAGGAGGGATTCACCTTTTCAAATATAGAGCAGTAACCTTCTTCTCCCTCCTCCCACTTCTTTCAATTATCAGGTGTGCACTATATCTAATTTTAAATTAACTTGTCACCCTACATCCCATCTGTAGGGGTTTACAATTTTAAACCAATTGCCTTTGAGGTGACTTTATATACTGTTCCATTAACATATACATATCAATTCTAGGGCACTTACAGACTACAGAATGAAATCCCCTCTTGAGCAACACATCTTCAGGGAAAAGAAGTAGCTTGCATTTGATTTGCTGTAGAATGAGAGCTGTGATATGTCAAAACCTAACATTGAGCAGGGCAGTTGAATGACTTGAATAATTGTTTTAAAACAAGACACTTTATGGTAGTCTTAGTCTAGATGTACTAAATAAAAGATGGATTTTTTTCTTATCTTGGTAATGTTCCATTATCCATGGATATTTTAGTACAATGTAAGAGAGAGTGAAACTATACTTGCCTGAATTTGTGAGTATATGCATGACCACCCAAAGGTATCGAGTTGTCCATGAAAGCATTATTACATTCATTTTATTACATAAATAAAAGGATGGGAGCTTAGATTGTGTGTGGGACTGTTAAACCCCTGGATTTTGTGTTATCACGTTGTTATCAGTGGCATGATTCAGTGTGACGCTGCTGGGCTCACACTGCCTCAGCTGCAGGAAGGGCAGTATTCCCACTTGGCTCATGGTCCAGAGGCTGCTGTCACCTGGGGCAGGAAGGAGCTTTCTGTGGCTGGAGAAAGCACTGCTCAGTTTTATAGTGCAATCCAAAGTCTGTGCTTCATTCTTTATCCTAAGGAAAACAGCGTTAGTGGTGTGATACAGAAAAGTCACTTTCCACGGGAAAAGACATTTTTCTTCCCTTTTGACGCTCTACAGCTGTATTCCTGCCAGCAAAGATGAAGTGATTTGGCTTTCCAGAGGTTGTGACATAACTGATAGTTTCTTTTACAGCAAAGGAGAGCCTCCCTTGCACTTCTGTGACAGAAGAACTGAGACATGAATAACTCGAGTACCAAAATCGGCCGGTCTCTAGCCCAGTCCCCTTAGCCTGCAGGCTCCCTTTTAAAGGAAAGGCAGCTCAGTGCTGAGGGGTCGCTCGGAAACGGCAGCCAGGAATCAGGAACTGCAGCAAAGGCAAAGAGAAGGTGCCTGTGAGGGAAGGCAGGGAAGAGATGAAAGAGTTGGCAGAGTGAAGGCAAGGGATGATGGCAGCTGTGTCAAATACCTGCGTGTTTGGGTAGTAAGAAGACTGGGGATTATTTACCCCAAAATAGCTACAAGGAGCTGATTGCAGATCAGCCGTAGTTTGAACAGAATTTTCAGGAATTTATTATGCAGGCCTTATTTTTGGAAGACAAATACAGGCAAATGCCATATCTCGGGATCAAAGGGAGTAAAGTGCAGTGAAATGTCAGGTTATTGTCTCTGAAGAGACTGAGCCTCCAAGGCAGACAGACCACGCAATGTGCCAGAGGCAAACCTGCAGAATGAACTCGGGGAGGCTCTTTAGCTCACTGACAGTGGAATATTTTTCACAGCTGTGCTGTAATAGCTGCCGTGTAGATCTGATTTTATTTTTTGAAGGGGTAAAAAGACAGCCAGGAGGTGGCAAAAAGAAATGTAAAACTGGTAGAGGAAATAAAGTTGAATCATTTTAGAACTTAGCATTTTTTTTCTCTTTTCTCCATTTAAATTTTTTTTTTTAAATTTCAAGATATAAATCAAAATATTTTCAGTTAATTGCAGCGTGTATCACCCAGCTGTGCCTATGGGAGGGCAGAGAAGGGTGGAGGTCTGGTGAAACTTTGGCTCATGGCTCAGCTCTCCTTGTTGCTTCCTACCTGACTGCCGTGTTGCAGTCACTAAAGCTTTGTCTAAAAATCCTTTCTCATGCTATTTCTTTGCTTATGGCTTAAGGAGAGTAAAATCTCTGAGCATACAAATGTGCTCTACATTAATCCAGTGTGCACAGTAAAGGCAGTCAGTGAGAGGGAAGTCTTGTGTTCTTGGTATTTACTTGTTTTTAAGTAAATGCATCTATTGGACTGACATTCACTTTGTGCTTGTGGATACAGCAAAAATGCCAACTCTTCCATGACATAAGTGTCTGTAATCCTTAAACTAATAAAAAACCCAAAGCAACAAAAAGTGTTATAGTATATGTTGCTGCAATATTTTATTTTTATCCTTAATGTCACTCTATCTCAGCAAAACTTTAACAATGAAACAAATACTATACATTGAAAAAAAAAGTTCCAAAAAGTAAATAACTCCCACTTTGGTTTGATTTCCTGCCCCACTGCCCTAAGCTGGATAAGCAGTATGTTGCCCAGGTGGGCTACAAATGCTTCATTCTAGGAGGGAGAAGGAAAAATATGCAAAAATTTTTGTTATATCTATCTGTATCTTCTCTGTGTATATCTTAGCTGCAAATAGCACCCTTCCATGTGGGTATATAGAATATATAACTGTAAATAACACATTCAAAAATATTTCTAAAATAAAATTATAAAAATGGATATAAAAGAACGATTACACATAGGGACTTGTATATAGTTATGTGCACGCTGGTAGAGGTACCCTTCTAGAATACAGGAAAACCTGATCTTTAGACAGGAGGCAACAAAAAAGAAAAACACACCAAAATATCCAAACAGAAAATAAGTAGTTGTTCCATTTTAGAACAAAAGTGGTCTGAGGAGAATGTAATGCAACAATTCCAATGTTTCTTTTTAGTAGTTTGAAGATTGAGTTTTCCATGCTCAGAGACTGAGGGGAGCTCTCCCTTCTGGAGCTGCTGAATCCAGCCTGGGATCTGGAGGATGTGCCTGTCCTGGACTGAGCAGGACCACTGGAAGCACTTTGTGGGTCCTGGAGGACACCAGGCAGGTTTGCTTCTGTGGGAGGATGGTTGTTAGGCACATGAAAACCAGGCTTGAGGGAAAGCTTGCTGGCGTTGAATTTTTTCTAGAAAACACTTCGGTTTTTCAGGAGTTGTCACGTGTCTTTGGAAAAGTATCCTGGTCAAATCACGCTGTGTGGTTTCCATGTGCAGCCTCACTGGCTGGATGGGCTGAGACAGACATGACACAGCCATGGTTTGCCTCAGCTTTTGGAAAACTGCAAAACCTAGGAAGCCAGTAATGTTTCAGAGCAAACCAATGAAACCTTTTCTTTCTCCTCAGTAACAGTTAAGTCACCTTCCAACTGGCAGCTTTCAGCTTTGCCCTTTATATTTATCAGAAGGTGATGACAAAATAAACAGCCGTATTTTCTCTGTCTTTCCCCGGTTTACTTTGTGCATTAGACAGTGCTCTGTAAATCATAGCCCCACTTTTTCTCTTGTATAGTCAGTCAGGCGTGTTCCCATTTCACTTGTGCTGGAGATCCGTTTAAAGGTTACTCAGTCCTAGGAGAGAGAAGTATGTTTAAAAAAAAAAAAAAAAGAAGAATGAAATAATAAAATTAAATGAATTGCTGAGAGAGGAATAGGGAGAGCACAGTAAAAAGAAGTTTCTTGGATTTGTTTTGTTACTTGCTTTCAGATTGATAATGTTCTTGTTTTTGATGTTTTGTCCATGTCACATATAACTTCATGAAAAGTCATAATGAAAATAACATTAATTTTATGCTATATCTAAGTGTAAGAAAATTACTCCTTCCTGGAACAGCAGCTTGGATGGAAGTTGAAGACTTGAGTGAGGTGAGGTTAATTAAATTGGCTCTTAAAAACACGATGGCCTGCTGTCTTAGTGTGGTGCATTTTTGGTGTCCTATTTCAAGAGCTTTCTGCTTTTGTTTCTTCGTTTTCTTCCCTTTCCTATTCTGTTGGGGTATGGACCTGAAACAAGTTTGGGGATAACTTTTTGGTAGCAAATGGAAAACAAAAGTCCATGTTGCCCTGAGGGCAAAAGGTGAGAAATTTTATTTATAAAGGTGGATTTCCCCAGACACCAGAAGATAGTTTGGGAGGGTTTGAAATACCTCAGTACGAAGAGCTGATAATTCTGTGTATTCTACAAATACATTTCTAATTATTTGTAGGCAGTTTTTCTGTTTAATAAGCATAGTTGAAACCTATAGAAAGAGAATAAAATAGATATGGGAGGGAGCAGCATATTGCAGCACAGGAAGATGTTTTGAGGTGTTAGCAGGTACTAAACCTCTTATTCCTGGTGCTACCACACAGCTCTATGTAAGGAACAGTTTTGATTTTTCACTGTTCCTGTGAATTATAGTGCAGGCTTTAAAGGACATTTTCTTGGTCAGGACCTGTAACATTTTTTACTGTAAAGCTGAAGATTAATCTTGGTTTATTATGTAGTTTGGGTTTTTTTTTTTTCCATATTAGCAGTTTAAATTTTGGAAAGTTGAGAGGGCATGGAAGTCTGCCAGTGTTAATGAGATACAGTTTTCTATTTTAGTTTGGGAACTCAGCAAAAGCAATTCATGGAAAAATTGTGTTTTATATGTATGAATAGTGACTGTTTTGCATTATTTAGATGCTGTTTCATACTGCCCAGATCAAGTAAGGACTCCAATAGTAGGATCAGCAGTAGATTTATGGAGGAAAAATTGCTACTTTTAAACATATAAACTTGTATAAAAATGAAAATACACATCTGAGACATACTTAATATTTATTGGACAACCACATAAGTTTAACATTCTATTTATTTGTTTGCTTTAATAAGATTTCCCTCAGATTTCTTTGTACTAAGATGTTTCTCTTGGATGCATCAGTTCTTTTCATCATTCCTGAGTAAAAAAAATTACCTTTCTGATAGCATGCTAATAAGTGATTATCCTTTTTATTTGTTAAATGTCATAGTGTAATTTAAGGTTTAAATGAGAACAGATGTCAAGGTTTGTGACAGGTATATGCAGCTGTATAATTTTGCTTCTTGTAAACTCTGATTGTACTGCAGCACAAATGCTTTGTGAATATTTGTTAGGGCATTGTTCAAGCTTATCCAGTCATATTCTTACACTTTGTATATTTGTAGGCTATACGAAAAGAGGACAAAAAGATCTTTCTCAATACATTTTTGTATTAGTGGAGCTACTTCAACTCAAGTTGATGAATGTTTAGTTTTCAGGTCTTTGAGAGAGGAGTTGTTTCTCCCAGATTAGTGCTCACAGTAGTTTATTGTTTTTAAAAAGAAATAAATATTAATCCATCTCACTAACATCGAAACCTAAAGTATTTAATTCCCCTCAGAGGTTTTAAAATAGGCCCTTAAATGTATTCTGTTCAATGGATGATTTTACAGGGAGAGGATTTGATTTGTTAAATGTCATGCAGTGTTATTTGTGGGACTGTTTTCATTAATGGCAGTGTGAATAACAGCTTCCCTGAATTTATTCCTGTGTTTGCTTTTGCTGAATCAAAGTTTAATAAGCTCAGTGTGTGGAAAACTGTTGTCAGTCTCACTTTTGGGCTTTGTTAAGGAGCCTGTGCTTATGAAAATAGAGATAAACCTTCTGTTAGTCAATGAGGAACATTTGGGAAATGAAGGAGTATGCAGCAATTTTCATCTGTTCTTTTAACTATGAGCTAAAAAAAGTAGAATAGCTCTGATAAGGCTTTTAACTTGTACCTTTTAAAAGGACTACTCCAGATTCCATCTTCCCTCACCTTTACTACACCGAGTCCATGTATTTTGCTTTTTAATGTAAAATGCAGTATATGATGGATTATTTGTCTTTACTCCTCCCTTTCCTGCAGTGAAGGGATGGTTTTGTTCTGATTTTGTTTTGGTTTTTAAACTTTGATTTTTAGAATTTAAATTCCACCTTATATTTAAAAAATAATGCTACATGAAGATGGAAATTCAGTGATAACCTGATTACAGTTTATAATGGTAGGAAATATGAATGGTACTTGCAGTCATCAAGTGGTCGTTGCCATTGTAGAGGGAGAAGAGCTGGCACAGTCTTTGCTGAGAAGCTCCCACAACTTCCCACAAAAGGCTTTTCCAGAGGCAGGGAGGGAGTGTTTGTTCTGTGGTTCAGGTCATTCGGCTGCTCCTTCTCAGTGATTAACTCAGCTCAGTCACCGCTGAGGAAGTTGATTGAGAACTGCAAAGGTACCTGGTTTGACCTCTGTGTTCCTCTGTGTGAAAGGGAGGCTTTAGGAGGGAGGGTTACACAGCTGAAGTTTTGCAGAGCACAGCAAACAAAGCCATCTTGTTCTGTTCCTTCATTTCAAATAGTGCCTTTCTTTTAGTGAAATCAGCTACATCTCAACTAGGGACTGGAATATCTGCTGCAAATTTAGAAGATCTGCTGAAATCAGTAGTTCCTGCTAACTCCCCCAAAACAGAGATGAAAAACCAGATACTGTATTTCTCACTCAGCTCTGAATTTAGCCGTTTTTTCTTTTTTTAAAGAAAGGGAGCTCATTTTACATAATTACTAACACACCTATGAAGACCAGCCTTTCCGAGGTCCTGCTTGTGCACTCCGATATGTGGGCTGTATTTTTGTGCCTGCTCATGAGGAGGAAGCTCTGTGCAAAGCCCAGGCAAATTTGCCTTTGGCTGATCAAGCTGCCCTTGGTGTCAGGACAGCAGCTGTGAAGTGGGACCAGCAGAAGGCATTTTTGAAATACTCTCCTCGAGAGTCTCAGCCCTGTGAAAAGGGAGGTTGCTTCAGCTGTTTTGAACATGTTGAATGGCAGGAATACTTGAGGAAATGCTGTGTGACCAGGCAGGTAGTAGCTTGAGAGCACTGAATTGTTCTCTTATTTATATCTAATATTCTTGCAAGTCCACGGTGCTCACACCGGGCTGCTGTAATACCCAAGTAGGTCACTTCTTATACCTAAACTACTTAAGAGCCTTTTTAGGGTCAAGTCACACTGCTTGATGTAATGCAAAATTACAGCCTTCTTGGTTTAAAACAACAACAACAATAATAATAATAATATTTTTAAAAGTATTTTCTTATTAAGAAATATATTCTTTAATATCTATACTTTTCTCCCACCCTTTAAAACAAAAAAATGTTAGCCCATATCTTCAGATGCCATAAACTTCAGTAAAATTTCTAGTTTTCACCAGACATGCTTCTGTTCCTTCCCTTTGTGCTACTTGTGAGGGGAGATATTTATTCTAGCTGTGCTCTTGTATAATTACATTTTCCTGGTATTCACTGGGTAACAACAGCTGCCAATGTTCTGATCACTTATAGTCATAAAATGTTCCACATGAGTTAATTTCTGTAGTTAACTTACATGGAGGTTTTGAAGTAATTCAAGACCTTATTCCATTGGCTGGTTTTATTTTTATTTGACTTTAGAAATCATCTTTTCATCTCTGCTTTTGGTTGAATTGAAGAATAGCACATCAAGGGAACATAATCATAACAGCTTAAAAAAAGCCCTGAACCTCCACTCGCCCTAGCCTTCTGTATTTCTCTCCCCACATTTTTTGCACTATTTAGAAAAGAGCTGTGACTGATACTAAGCTTTTTGTGATTAGTGACATCCTCAAGTACTCATTGCTACACTGATTGTATTTTGGATTGTATTTGCCTTCTGGTAAAATGCAGTATTTCTAATGATTTTATAATTTATTACATTGGGGAAATGAGGTGAAACTTTGCTAGAACAAGTTAATTAACATGCGTAAAGAAAAGTTCACAACATTTCTTTCTTGGATGAAGAAGTTTTTCCATTTTATAAAGTAAACTTACAATGCGGTAGATGTTTCTAGATGTTTTTAAGATTCCTTTCAGTTGAAGTAGTATATTCTAAACTGAGATTTCCACAATTTTAAATCCCAAAGGAACCCTAAAATGCCAGGAACTATGAGAGAGAAATGGGAGAGAAAATGTTTGCAGAAGAAGGCATAGAACCACAAGCTGGTTGGTGCATGAGTTAAGCAGAAACAAAGTATTAAGTTGCCATCCAGAAGAAAGGGCACATAAATGGCAAGGTTCATGTGCACAGAGAAGTGTAGATGTAGTTTTAGGAGATGATGTTGTCTAGCTCTACAGGTAGGATTTATCTTGCCTGGCTTTGGCTGCCTAAAACAAGGCATCTGTTGAAGCTGTTGTTTTGGCTCGTGAAGTCACAGGAGAGAATACGGCATCTTTGGGGAAATGATTCATCTGCCTTGTTCCAGACAGATACCCTAGGACGTTGTGACTTGTCCTCTGGAGCTGTGACATTGTGCATTGATTAGAGAGCAGACAGATAACTCAGCTTGGGCACAGAGCTGAGGTAGGGGGGCGACATTCCAGCCGCGTTCAAGCCGTGTTCCACCCGTCCTTTTCTCTGTGAAGCTAACTCTGCAGTTAAGGGGGTTTATAGTTCTTCGTTTTTACAGTTACCACATGTGCTGTTGTCCAGAATTTACACAGAATCATTTTTCCCTTGTGTTGTTGTTTTAGTTCAAATAGTTGCTTTTACAGCTGTCAAGTGCGCTTAAAAAAGTTACTTATATTGAGGTGGTGCAGTGTATGATCTGTTACTGAATTTTGTTCAATGTTATATAAACTAACAGCTTGTGGTTTATATAATTAACAAATGGAAATAGTAGGTTAATTCCAGAATAGCTGGAAAAGATTGTATTTGATTTTGTTTTTCCAGACAAGCAGATAAAACTTTAACTGAAACCCACACTAACACAGCTTTGTTCCCCAATGACAGTGTCTGCAAAAATATCCATTTGGTCTTTATCCTCAAACATCAAAATATCATCTGAGCCTATTCACTTGTCTGTGGCCTACATAAATACTGTAACAATGAAGGGGAGAGAGGTCTCTGTCACGTTCCTAATGGATTAAGAATTTGATCTCAGTTTTTTGATGAGAAAGGTGGTGATTACTCAGATTGAACAGAAAGTCATTCTAAAGGTTACAGAACAAGAACCAAGTCTCAGCAATGACACAATAGTCTCTTTGGCCTTCATATTGTTTGTAATTGTGCACTGCTTATTGACCTTTGCGGATTAAATTTTATTTGAAGTCTCAAAAATTAATACTTTCTTTTTATTACAGAAAACTGTCATAAATAGAAGACAGCACAAGTGTTATGCCTCTCACACAGTTTGCTGATTCTGAAGGAGGTTTTCTTTTCCTTCCACTCTGCTGCTCTGCAGGCAGCTGTCAGCTTATTGTGGTGGGTCTGCTGAAGCCTTTCAGCCTCAGGGGGCTGGGAGGGGACCTCAATTGTGCTGCACTCTTCTTTGAGTGCTGGTCTGTGTTCAGGATCCGCAGCCTCTTCATCTCCTTCCCATCCATCTTCCTCGCCCTCCCGTGTCCTGCTCGGCCTCATCCCTTGTTTTTAGGGTGCCACTCTGGGATGGGAACAGAGAAGTGAAGGCTGTTTGTTTTATGTGGGAGTACAACTCCCACCTTGCAGCACTGTGAAGAGCCTGGTCCATGTCCTCCAGCACCACCAGAGGTACTGGTGCAGCTGCTGTTGGGTGTCCCCCTTGGTCACCCTTTCTCCATGGCAGACAAGCCCTGCTCCCACGGTCTCTGCCTGCAGGGAAAGTGCTGCAGTCCCTGCCAGTTTTGTGGCCTATGCTGGGCTTGCTGCCGTTGGTCCAAGCCTCCCCTGTGTGCTGCCCCAGATGTGACCTAACAAGCACTGAGCAGGAGGAGGTAAAACCCCTGCCCTGCCCTTTAGCTGTGGCCAGGCTGCTGTTGCTGCTCTCTCCTGCCAGAGCACGCTGCTGGCTCGTGCTCTGCTCCCTGTTTGCTGCCAGGACCCTCGGTCTTTTCTGGGAACTGCTGAGCCCAACCACCTCATTGTTTACCCACCTAATTGGCCGCTTCTCCAGATGTAACATCCCAACTGGATAGAAGGAGTGGGCCAGCCTGTTCATTAGTTAATAAGCTTTCATTTGTTTTCTCATATTAGCATTAAAGCTGGGCAAGCCTTGTTGTCTGACAGTGAAACCTCATTCTTGCTTATTCATCACTCCATTGCAAATGACTGAAGTAACCCTCAGTTACAGGTGATTTGCTGATATTCTTACAGCCTCCTGACTCCCATGAGAATATGGTACAGGTGTTTATGTTCTTTCCACGCTTATATCCACAGCCTGCTGCAGACACAGGATTTTCTCTTGCTCCTCTGACAAGAACAGATCAAAACTTTGCTTCTCAGCAAGAAGCTTTGTCTCAGTGTATGTTGATCGTCACGTTCCTGTGAGCAAAGTGAAATCAAGTAGAATCCTCATCAATTTTGGTAAATCTCACTGGTTTCTTAAAAGCAATTTAAAAACTAACTGATTTTTCAGTCTTTGGTATTTGAGATTTGAAGTGGAAAAGCAGTTATTTGCATATTGAGAGGGTGCAGCATTTAACTATAAATGGAAAGGAATGAATTGCTGATGATCACTGCTAGCATTTTTAGTTGTATTTTTGTGTTGAAGGCAGACTATGCTCATAACAAAAAAAGCTGAACTCAAAGTACTTTGCTTTCTCTTGAAATATAATGCTAAATAATAATATCGGGGGGTTTTGTCTAACTTTCTCATTTGGTTTTCTGAAACTTCAGAGACTATCAGAACTGGGAGAATTTATTGAATAGAGCATTCTGTACTGAGGTTTTCAGTGCAGTGCTGCATGTCTGTATTGGCATAATCTAGAAGGGAATATCTAGATGTGATTGCAAAATGGAATAATTGCAGTAGCTCAGAATAAGGCCATTGTTTTGTGAAATCAGAATAAGTAAGGGCTGTATGATTTTCATGTGAAAATCAAGTCCCGAAGGTTGATTAGAGGTAATATGGGGGCAGCCCCACCTCCTTCTCATCTGTCACCAGAAGGCTTTTTTTGGAGGGGAAAGATGGTGTTCCCGAAAGAAAAGCACTTTTTGTACAAACCCTTGCTCCTTCTGCGGAGAACTGACTTTTCTGTTATTTTATTGCTGTTAGCCCCATTCATCTAGAGGCTAAAATATTTTGAGCTTTCTGCTTGTACCTATAGATATTTACCAACTCCATTTTTCAGGCAAGGGCTTTTTCAGAAGTATTGAAAAGGTCTTAAAATTGTGTCCAGAATATCCTGTTAGATTTACTGAAGCATTTAGATACGGATACTTTACCTGTGTGGGAAAGTCAAACAGGTTCCTTTGTCACAGAGCCTGAGATAATTTGAATAATTTGCACAACCTTTTGTATGTTTGTGTGCCTCACGGGTTTTACATCCATGGCGTAGCCTGGCTGTATTTAATGGGATTGCCTGCTAAGGGCTGTAAGTTGCAAGAGTTATGGATGATAGTTGAAATAGTGCCTTACAGCTGAGGAAGCTGAAGTCCTTTGTGAGCAGTAATTAATTAAAGCTCAAACCAGTCCCATGAGATGGCATTATCCCCTGTTTTACAGATGGTGGAACACAAAGGATAAGGGTATTGTTCAAGGGTGGGTAAGCAGGCGTTGTCAGATCAGAGATTAAACCCCAGATCTCCTTTTTATAGGGCCATGTTCTAATCCACTTCGTGTTTTCAGTGCTTTGAAATTTGCTGATACTTATTCTGTAAGGCAACTTTTTCATCTCATTTGATCTTTGCTGTATGAGATGATCCTTGGGAAAAGCAGGGCATTCCATCGATCTGCTTTGGTTGTAAGTCTCCAAAAGGGATTAGGTAATAAATTCTGTCCCTTTAGTACTGTGCAGGCTAACTCCAAATGTAGACACATCCTTTTCTCTCAGACTGCAGTATTTTGTGCTGGTGCTTTGCCTGTAAGAATTAGAATAAGATTATAATGCCATGTTTTCTTCTTAGCGTAGCCATTAGGGGTGGGGTGGGGTGGGGTGGGAGTTTGTGTTCTGCTGCTCATACAGAGACAGCATCAATGGGGGAAGATGGGAAGAGAAAGACCTTGGAGCAGTTCAAGTGTCATTTTAAGAAATGTTGCTACTTAAAACTTCTGCTTGTGGTTGTTAAAGAGTTCCTCCTGTTGGAGGTTGAGTGATGTCAAAGGCTTTATCTCTGTTTTGGCATGTGGTATCACACAGCAGCTGAGGCTCTTTGGTTTGTGGGATTTTTCCAAGTGAAGAAGGAGCACATGTTCCAGTAGGAATTTCAGCACTGGCGTGTGTTTCCTCTGGAGGTGATGAGGATGTCGTGTTGCGTCCGGAAGGCAATCTGGAATGCTGCCCTCATTGAATTTCTTTGCAAGTCTCCGTGAATGAAATCATCTGCTTTCTGTCAAAGGATCTGAGGGGAAGGAAGAAAGATTTTTTCTTTTTTTTTTTTTGAATAACAAAGTACTGTGTAGTAAACTCATTGACACAATCTTTGTTTGACTTTGTACTTGTTTTAAAAGCCTTCCCTAAAACTTTGTGTCTGAAGTAGTCTGCAATAGGTTAAAGTATATTAAAGTATACTTCTGTGTAAAACTCTTCTAACTTAACTGAGTTTGCTGGCAGCTCTTGGTCTAGTGCATCCACGAAACCAAAATAGCATCACTCCTGAGAATTCCACTGAGTGAGATAAGCCAGTAGGGTCGTCTGTGTTTTGCTTTTATTTGGAAATAAAACATTTGACAACTTTCCTTAAGCACTTGTCTTTGGTTGTTAGGAAATAACCTGGGGACTAGTGAAGCTGGTATTTTCTTGTTTAGTGTAATTTATTACATTTTATGCTACTTTTATGCACATCAGTTTTTTGCAGAGTGTCTCAGTAAGGTGGACTGGAAAACAGCTGTGGTGATAGACTTTACAAAAGCTTTCACATGGATGGATGCAGTGTTTGAGGTGCCAAGCAGACAAACAAACACAATGCATGCAGAGTCCTCACCCAGAAGTGTGGGAAGCTACAGCTCATCACAACTTTTCCCTTCAGAAGAAAAGGTGGGGTGATAATATCAGTCTGATGATGACAGCCCAAAAACTGAATCACTGAAGAGAATGGGGGTCAGGCAAAATTTAATCTAATCAAGTACATATTTTCCCAAAAAACCTCAGTTTTGAGTGGAAAACTTTAAACTAGCCCTATTAATAATTTGTGTGAAAGTAAGAAAAGACTGAGTGAGGAAGAAACTACGCAAAGAGAAAGTGAATTTAGTTCAGAGTTAGTGCTCTCTCCTGGGTTTCAGCAATTTATTAACATTTCAAGTTAGCACAGTCAATATTGTTGTTTTGAGGAGTGAAGAGTGAAAAAGGTGAGTGGCAGAGAAATAAAGACAGTGAATCAGAGAGTGTGTAATAACAAAAGGCTCGTGGGATAACACGGACACACAATAAGAGATCAAGGACTTTCCTGAAAAGTGTGACAGCTTGCTGGTAGAAACAGGGATGTAACCTGGATTGCTTGCTCTCCCTTGCAAAATGAAGATAGGAGGAGTTTGGTAGGGCACTTCCCATGTGGTTGGAAGTGTAAGGGAAGACTCATATTCATTCTTGCTTTGGTAGTGCTGGTCCCTGCCCCATCCTTTCTCCTTATTGTGGTACTTCTGAGGTAAGCCTTTCCCTCTGCTGAGACAGGGTGTAAGGCAGTAGGAGGTTTTATGTCTGGGCCCTGTGGTCTGGAATCACTCTGTTTGCTCAGTTGCACACTCCTGTGCTCCAGTGAATC
This sequence comes from Orthonyx spaldingii, assembly GCA_013397795.1. Lineage (NCBI taxonomy): Eukaryota > Metazoa > Chordata > Aves > Passeriformes > Orthonychidae > Orthonyx > Orthonyx spaldingii. The sequence continues at coordinate 361,015 of VZTJ01000863.1, forward strand.
ATGTCCCTCTCTTTTGAGATGACAGCTTGCTTTACAGAGCAGGTTTCCTGTTAGAGAGCAAAGATTAGTGGGGGTGAGAGAATGAGAAGCTCTGCTGCTGGGATCCTAATGGTCCTAACTGTGCCTGTTGCTTGCCCATGGTGATTTTGGAAACTGGATGTTCTACCCTTCCTGCTCTGCATGTGCATCACCTGACTCCTGAAATGAGTCACATCTCCCCTACTTTCTTTAACTTTCATTCTTGCACTGTGTTGCCATAACTCCACGTTCTTTATCTTCCCCACCCTCCTATGAGCTCCAGCCTGCGGTGTACCTTTCTCTTTGTGCTCTCTATCTCCTTCACCTCCATGCCACATACCCTCCCTCTGTAGTCTAGGAGCTTCTACCCTTCATCTCAATTTTTCCTGCTTCACAGCCACACGTTGTCACAGCCCTGAGCAGAGAGCCTGGTTCCTGCCTCTGGCTGGCACAGTGCCCGGCAGCAGGGGGAAACCAGCTGGCATCACAGGGCTGAGCTGCCGGCTTCATTTTCACATGAGGCTGTAGCAGGAGCAGCAGCAGCAGCTCTAGACCTTGGCTTATGTGCAGGATCTTGCAGGGGGCAAGATGGACTTTGTGATTCCCTGTTACATTTTGTGTATGGAAAAGTGAGGAACAGCCTTCACTGAAAATTATCAACATGCCACTCTAAGAAGGTTTACCTACCAGATTTTACCAAAGCTTAGTTTGATAATAATAAAAATTAACCTTTTCTAAACCCGTTTTAAATGAGCATGGGAAGTATCAGATTGCAAACTGATTTAAATCCTTTTACTTCATCTTTTTTTCTTTTTATTTTTCCTCTTGACTGAGTAGGTTTGGTTTTCATGAAGGGGTAAAATTCTTGAAGTGTTTCAAGTCATTGATGCAGGGACTATCATATTGGCCAGACACAGGGGATGGGCAACAGTTTGCCCTCCAAAGCTGCTTCTGAATCTTCAGAGACACACTAGGGGACCTTGTGGTGTTACAGACACAATTCATGCTCTGTAAAAGTTAACTGCTTGTAGTGATTCCCCACACAACATAACTTACCTATCTGAGACTGACTTTTGTGAGACTGCCTGTTAAATAGATTTGTTACTTAAAAAAATTAATACTACTTTTTTTTCCCTGATACTATACAATTATTAAACCCAAGCATTGTTGTTCTTGTGTTCCTGCTGAAATGACTTGGCACCAGAATCATAATTCTTGTATGTCTTGGGCTTTAGAAGTTGAGACATGAGACTTGTCAAAAACTCTTACTTCTTGTCTCTTCCTTCATGAGTGAGTGGTCAGGTTTTGAGAAGCTTTCTGGTCCCTGGTTAAATGAGTCCCATATTTTCAGGACCATTTCATGTCTAGCAGTTCTCACTACAGACAATCAAATTATTGAATGGTGTTGCAATCATTTTAACAATTGAGTCACACAGTTGCTAGAATTTCACAGTAGGTATTTAGTTCTCAAACCATTAGCAGGCAATGCCTGGAAATGAAACCAGTCTTCCCTTTTTTGTTGTGTAGAATATGTTTTGAAAATAGCATATGCAAAGCTTTCTGCTTTTTAGCTTAAATGTTAACTTGAATATGTCATGAAAGGTGGATAGAATTATCTATTGCTATTTTGCATTCTAAGGCCAATGGCTTTTTCGTGCTTTTACACTTCATTACTAAAATTCATTTTTATTAAACGAAATTAATATGAGCTGTAGGAGTGGTGACAGCTTGTGTGTGACAGGAGTAACCTGAGCACAGACAAGCCACTGGATTGTCTGCCTAGCGTGACCCAGGTTGTGCATAACCCTTTGAGAGATACTAGTCCAATGTACAACTTGAACTGGATATGAAGACCTGAGACAAAACCCTGTTATTACAATGACTGAAGAGAAACCATGAAGCTTAAAATCTGCTGTAAAAACAACAACAAAACTCCCAAGCCCCCAGACTCTTTACTTATCTCAGGTTCTGTTTTCCCACTTCAGTCTTCCCCTGGACTCTTCCATGGTTACAGAGCAGGAGCAGAAGTTCTTCTCAAGGTGTTGCTTTTCCAGCTGCTACTGACACCTTGTTCTGCTAAAATGTGTATGTCAAGTTTGTGGAAGATCAGATGAGTTGTTAGTTAACTTGGGGCTTTCTGATTTTTCCCATTAGTGAAGGGTAATATATTTGGATCTCTTTATATGGAAATGAATCCATGTTCTATTTACAGCCATCTAGTAAACACTCATATTATGAAGAGAAAATTGGGTTCTGGGTAGCCTGAAAGATTTAATTAAAAAACATGATATAAAATTAATGCAGCCCATCTTCAGCTTCCTTGCGATGTGAATAGCAGTAAACAAGGGGCTCTGAGTGACTGTGGCAGTGGATTCAGGGAATTAGTGTGCTCTGTATGCTTTCCAAGTATTGACTGAGTTTTGAATTATGCGTCCAGATACTCTCATGAGACCTGTTCCCATGCCTGAGGGCTAGAAGACTGGAATTCTTCTTTTCCTCCAATTTGCAGTGCCCTTTGGGGCCAACACACACTCATATATTCTTAGTTTTTCGATTTTTTTTTTTTTTTCAGTTGTGCTTATCTCTAAGCACAACAGTGAATTGAGACATCTCAAACTATTTTCAAGGGAAGTATAATCTCCTGGAATGCAGCTCATTTTGGGGGGCTGGCAGTGGCCCTCTCTCCATAGTACCAGAGGGATAGTGGTGTCACCGCTGCAGATTTCTTGCTCTTGGTATGTGAAAGTACTGGGGTGACCTTGGTTTTATTGGGTTCATTTGGAACCAGGTCTTCACTTTCTCCTCAGGGTTTTCATCTCAATGGGCCCTCTGTGAGAAACGTTTTAACTGAGCTTTTATTACGTACCAAAGGCACTACTTCAGCCTTTTATCAGTAGAAGCACTGCGCGTCAGACTTCTTGAAGGCCTGTATTGAAAGTTTGTTTTCATTAAAGGTTTGTTTTTTCTTCCTTTTTTTCTGGTAGTGCTGACTATGTCCACATTTACACCTTCCAAATTCCACTGTTTGCAAGTCTGGTTGTTTGGGTTTTTTTTAAATTTTAAAGCTTTTACTGCTTCCTTAACTTTTAAAAACTGTGTGTCATTTTGTTTGACAACTCTTTAGTCTCTACATGTCACCAAGTACTGTTTGAGTAGTAAATGATGGTTCCAAATGTAAGAGCTTCAAAATAATGACTCATGTGAAGCAGTAGAATGACATCTAAAATGAATGAAAATGTATCTTATATTGTCAAGGAGTAATTAAACAAGTAGCTTCTTACCTGAAAGGAAGTGAAATAATTTGTTAGTGGTCTGTTCCCTATTCAAAAATTTAACTTCTCTCAGCCTAGTGAATGAGTGGTATCCTGGATACCCTGGTTTCAGTAGAACACCTCACTGATAAGTGTGGGTTATTCATGATTTGTTTTGGTTTAGGTCAAGGTTAAAGCTGGCTGAGCATACACTGGCAGTGGGAAACTGATTTTCACTCCCACCCTCAGCCCCCAGAGCTGAGCTGTCAGTCAGGATCCGTGGTGAATGCCAGCATTTCAGGAGAGGTTCCGTCTCAGGTGTGCTGTCACCAGAACCTGCTCTTCTTGGTGAGCACGAGGGTTCGTGCTGTGTGTGCTCATCACCCCTGGAAAGTGGGGGTTTTTGGGGTGTCTGAGCGGATCTGGTCCTACTTACGGGCACACAGTGTGTATTCATCAGCTGTCCTGTTAGACACATTAATACCAGCCTGTGTAGAAAGCTGAATATATTTTAGCTGGCAATTAAAAGAATCAATCATATTTGACTTTATTTCTGGTGTTTTTTATGAGATAGAGCTTTTCTTTTTGCAACTCAGACATCTTCTCACCTCACATTTGTATTGCAGCTATCACAAATCCTTTCAAATCGAATTACTGTCTTCATTTTAAACAAATGACAGCATATCTCAATGTTTATGATTTGTTGAAGCAGACAATTCACAGAGGGAGATTGAAGTTTTGGGTGTAAGTTAGACAAATTTGGCAGGCAAAATGCTCCAGTGCAGAACTCAAAGCTGCAGTAGAGGTAAATATCCACAGAAAAATGTAAATGGGTTGTTTGCTACTCTTCCATTACACCACTAAAGATTTCATTTGCTTCAGGTGAGATTTTATCCATTATAGTTTTATAGTAGTGGTTTAAGTAATCAGGCAGGGCTGAAAATGAGATTTTAAACCTTTGATACTATAAGATATTTCAGCCTTCCAGGCACAACTTTTAATTATACCAGCCAGAGTTTGCTTTGGCTTTTAATGAACAGTTGTGTCTGTGTAGACCAGCTCTGTTTAAAGGAGAGTAATTCACACAATGCTGGAAGAGCTCCTTCCACAGGAAAAACTCTTCAGCCTCCGTGGCCTGCAGTTCAGGCTGTGGCTGAAAATCCTTTGTGTGGGGGACAGGAGTCAGTGATGTGGTGGTTCTGAGACGTGACCTGGGTGAGGCTGTGGGAGGGAACAGCTCTGCTGTTGTCTGCCGAGTGCCCTTTAGCATCAGAGCCCTTTGGTGACCTTTGGCAAATCACATAAGCTGTCTGCACCTTGTCTTCTGTGCAAAGAGAATTTGCCTTCTTCACAGCAGTGTTTTGAGACCTAATTAAGATTTTCCAAGCGCTTCCAGAACCTCAGATGAAAGGCATGCACAGAAAGCATTATAATTAACAGGAGCTTATCAGCTGAGCTTTACAGAATTAATTCTCATAAATGTAAAACTAAATGCTTTGTAAGAAGCTTTTTTCTACGTTCCGTCCCTAAAAAGCATCATTTGTGAATATGATATTTTAAGATTAGTAAAAAGAAATATTTATTTTCTTGTACTGGGATATTCTTCTGAGTGCTCTCATGCCTTATTGTGTTAGGGATCTTGAGATTTGGGAGCATGTGCATTGCTCCAGGATATATCCACATAAGGAGAAAAATTGATTGGACTGTGTCTGCAAATACTTTCCCACTTCTGCTATAAACATAGGATTGTTTTCAAATTATTTTCTACTTCTTGAAGTCAACAACACCCCAACCCAACCAGCTACAGATTAATCGACTTTACTGCCGCTTCCTGTGGATTTTCTTTTTCTACATTTGGCATATTCAAGTACTGCTGCTGCCAGAGGGAGAGGTGGAGCTGCTGATGACTTTTAAGGCCATTTTGCTTACTCCATCCATATGGTAAACACAGGATTGACTGGACCTACATCAGAATCAGGATGTCTGCATGACTGGTGTTGGAAGGAAGTTGTGGCTTGTGCTGTACCAAGGGTCTGTTTGCCAGTACTAGTTGGGGGTAGTTACAGCAAAAAGAAAAAGCAAGGAGCAGGAGTGGTGGGTGCAGTCCCACTGCTCTGTAGTGCACACTAAGGAGTGCTGAGTGTTTGTCTGTCAGTGAGCTCATAGTGATTCCTGTCCTTACTTTAATGCCAGCACAAGGCCCACTTCCTGCTCTAGACACATAGACAATTGTACAGATTGGGCCCAATACATGACGACTGTGATTAGGATTATTTACTGTCTGGGGTTTAAACTGGAAAAATGTTGCTTCCAGAATGGATTTGATCTGCAAGTGTTTTCAGGGAACACGCAACAGAATCGTGTTTAATGATCTGGGTGGTTTGCTGGGCAGGGCTGTTTTGTGTTTGTCTATAAAATCTGTCACCAGACGTTCTTCTACAGTAGCCTGTTGTCTGGTAGGAAATGTATGTCAAGCAGAATCAATATTATTATTCCTTTTGGCTTGTCTCTGCTTTTAAGGATAACTGGAAAATGGTCTTTGTGGTGGGGCACTGAGACCATTTGTCACAATGCTTTTATTGTCCTGCTCAGCTGCAGTGTAACATTCATTTAGTGCTCTCGGAGCGTGGCATTTCCGTTTGCAATGCAGCACAAGGGAATTCTGATTTCATTTCCTAGAAGATTTTGGCAACATTAGAAGGCAAGTAACTTATCTTTGTCATATTTTGGCTGGATGTTTTCTCTTTTTTTCCCCCCCCCCCCCCCCTTGGATCAGCAAAATGGAAAACAGCTGCAGAGGCAGGACTGGATAATTTGGTTTCTAGCATAGGTGGTGTTCAGGAGCAACAGGCAGTGATGATCCAGTGTCATGACGATGTCGTGGTGGTGCAGACACAGGTATTTATTCACATCATGCTGTGATTTATCGCAGTATTTATCACTTTTTATCTGTGCTGAATTTAGCACTTTGCTTGCAGATGTTAGGCACGGCTTAGCCTGTCTTAAATGCAGTGGCTGTGCCTGCTTAAAGCACTATTGGCTTGCTTGAAAATGAATAGGGAGATGTAGAAGGGGAGAGGCTTAGTGTGGTAGAATGGCATGTGCTTACAGTCGTTGCCCAGATTTGCAGCCAGGGCTAGCTACATGCCAGGAGGGCAGACATGATAAGGAATATATGGCAGATCTGATGGATAAGGAATGCCCTCTGTTTCCAAGGGCAGCCTCAGCCAGAGCAGTAACTGGCACTGGATCCACAGGTGGAGTTCCTTGGTAGGAGAGGCTGAGGTGCCACAGCCTGAGCAGTGGTTGTGTGCATGGGTGGAAGTGCAAGAGCTGGGAGAGGCAAAGAGCAATGAATTTCCCTTCTTTGTCTTCTTTCCTTTCCTCTCTGCTCAGGACAAGTCGTTCTGGTGTAGTGATTTTCTAGTGCCCAGCAGTCCAGGGTGAGACAGCTGTGTCCTGAGGAGGAGGAATTGGTTTCCCACAGGGAGAGCAGCACCATCAGAGCTGTGCCCTTGCTGTGGGTGTGTCGTGCTCCTCCTGCAGCACAAGGAGCTGTGTTTGAAGTGACTCAACACTGGGGTAAACAAACAAGCAAACCTTTACTTATTTAAGAATAAACTCATATAATTAATGGTTCTATATGTTGCTTTGTGCAGCTCTTGTTTGGATAAGAAATATTTTTCAAATTTAGTTTCTGGTAGGTTTTGATAGTTACGATTCAGCTGTCACCTGAATTCAAATTGTACTGATTCTGATTTTGCCAGTTAATATTGTAACATATATATTTATTTTACTGGCTAATGCAAGTGAACCAGTACAAGCCCAAGGGTGAAAGCAGCCATCTTAGTAAAAATTAATTTATCTACTCTACAGCAGGATGCGTTCTTTGTATCTCAGTGATGCAAAACTGATAGAGCTAAGGCAAATCAATCTTCCACTGCAGGTTAGGCCTGGAAAAAACTTTAGTATTTGAAAAATAAAAGCAGAAAGGAATATTTAACTTCTTTGAAGAAGTATTTTATCATTTATAACTTTCCTTGTTATCAGATTTCTTTTGCATACTTCAGGATATCTTTGGTATCTCAAAGGTTGCAAGGTTGTTTCAAGCTCTTCTGGACTAGCATTAATATGCTGAAACTGAAACACAGCAGAAGAGAAAACTCCCAGTGAAATACAGATTTCTACCTTCACAGTGGGTATGTTATTTCCAAGGTCTCCCCCATGCATTCAGTCAGTTAAGACCTGTCAGCACATCCTTTATGAGCAGTTCCACTGTGTGAAGCTGCACTCTTGGTCACTTTTATTTTTGTTATTTATTTGTCTGATTTATTTTTAACTGGAGGACATTTATGAGAGTGACAGTGGAATTTTCTTTCACTCATGCAGTAGCATGCAGGAACAGCACAAGACACTGGAAAACACTGCAGTAAAATCATAAAAATGAGCCAGCAGCTGGATAGATTGAAGCTGTAATGATAGAACTGTTATTGTTTTATTTGAAACACATCAGATTTTAAGTCAATGATACCTTCCTGAATTAACAGCCCTTCTAATTAAGGGAGAAGGGTTAAATTGTGATCTTGTAGTGACATAAAGTCAAAAAGCTTTGTATGGATGGGTGGAAGACCTCTGATTTCATGGAGAAATGGGTGATATGAATGGATGGAACAGAGCTGCTGGTGGGGATGGCAAATTGATGAAAAGTGAAGATTCATTGCCTTAGAGGCTGCCTGGGTGATTTATGTTAAATTATGGTGAGTGCAGCTGGGACACGTGTGAGACATTTTCCTTTCTAAACGTGAGTGAAATAAACCGTGTACCAGTTGAATTGCATTAATCAATTGTGAACCATTTGTTCATTCGTTTCTGATTCGTAGCACTGCAGATAAGATGGGTACACATACACAAATAAAGGCAAAACTAGCCTAATACACAGTGATTCATATAAAGCACCATTTTAATTTGAAAGTGCAGTTGGGGGATGTCTTGCATGTCAGATAATAGGTTATATTTTCTTTTTCATTGATTATGCACATAACAACTTCTGACTTTTTGGCAGAGGAATTGTTGGCTTTCTTTGCCACAGATTTATGCCACAGCCTATTGCAGTGTAGAAAGTCAGAATACTGAAGGATCTAAGAGGCTTTTTTCTGTAAATTCTTACTCTTCACTACTGAAAAAAAATTGCCATAAAACTGCACAGACTGTCAGAAATACTGTCAAATGTAACAAAATATAATTTTTTTCTTTTTTTTTTTAACTCAACCTGTAGAGTTAAATGAATCGTAGAGTGGCCGGGGTGAGAAAGGACCTTAAAGCTCATCTTGCTCCAACATCCCCTGCAGGAGGGGCAGGAATACCTCCCACCAGACCAGGCTGATCAGAGCTCAATCCAGCCTGGCCTTAAACACTTCCAGGGGTGGGGCAACCACAGCTTCTCTGGATAACTTGTTCCAGTGACTCACAGCCCTCTTCAAATGAGCAGAGTGGTTCAAATACCTACAGAAAAGCTATAAAGCATTGGAGAACCTTTTAATAAATGTTAAGAGCAGAAGCTTTACATTCAAAGCGTGTAACTGCAACAGAATCTGATAAAGCATCTCCTCTTGAAAATTCCCTGTTCAAAATTTACTGGAAGCAAAACCCAGAGATTTGTGTGAATGGGAAGAGATATCCCAATAGCAGGGAGTTCCTCTGTGAGGAACTCCCACTGTAAATGACCATTTATGTCTGTGGTGTAGTGAAGGCTATCCATGGAGACTGTAAATTCAGGCAGGCTCCACTGTACAGCCGGGCTAGCTCTGGGATTAAATCTGCTGCTGAACGGAATCACGTTGGCAATCTCAGCTGCCTAAGTGAGGTCTCGTGCTGACCAGGAAGCCCTGGGTATCTGGTATGGGATGCTCAGGTCTAGTTCTGTGGGTAATTCGCTTTTCTCCTCTTTCAAAGCATCTTTCATTTCCCCAGTGTAGGTAGGAGAGTCGTGCTCACTGCATGTGGGTCAATATATCCATGATCAGGTGCTTTCAGCCAACAAGCTCTGTCTTTAAAGTGTCAAAAAATCCATTCTTTGTATAATTTCCTGTCACTCCTATTTCCAGACTTCATCAAGTCAATCATTTTGACAACCTGAACACCAGCCAGATACAATGCTAGGTAAAATTTATACATAGGAGTGTTCCTGGTTTTGCATGGTGAAACAGCTTATTAGACTTTCATGCCTTTTATTATTTTTTCAATCAAAATGTTCTTTTGTAGGGAATTGAAAAAAAAATGAGCTTGAGTTTATAGCAGACAAATTTTGGAAATATGGTGAACCAGGAAGCTGCTAGACAATTTTCTGGTTCTTTCAGCAGTCAGACTGTAATTCACATCACAGTTTACATTACAGATAATGTTGAATAGCATATGGTAACATTCTTTGGATTAAATCCTAGTTCCTCCTAAGTTAGTGACAGAATTCAAATTTATTTCAAAATCATACTCATTGCCTGATTCATAATGAATATTCTTCCAAAAAATGGTGTCCTTGGGAGAAATTCTAGCCTGCAAAAAGCAAGAATGCAAGTTGTCACTAGAGTCTTGTGGAGTCTGGGGGAAAGCAGAGAATGAGGAGGTATTAACTATCTCCTGCTGGGCAGTCTAGCATGGCCAGTAAAAGCTCAGAGCTCAGTTCTAAAAAGCTGGTTGTGATTCTGAGCTCAGCTGTGGTTTTTAAGCTCTCACAGTCCATCTGTTGTAAACAGTGACAAATATGAATTCATTGCTTGCTTTCTGTATTCTTGATTTTTGGCATACATAAGACATCAGAGAGAGATTTGGTTGGCTTTAAACACGCAAACTGATGCAACTGGGTTTGTGACGCTCTCAAACCACAGAATAACGGTACTGTAAATTATTTCATGTGTTTTCCCTGAGCTCATTCCATCCAGCTTTGTAATTAGGTCCGTGAGGGCCGAATGCAGGCCAGATGAAATCACTTGCATTCCACCTGCCTGCACTGGAGCAGACTTTGGACTATATATAATACGTGGGAATAAGTGATAAGATCACCATGAATAGTCGCTCTGTTCAGTAATGATCATGGGGAATTCTGAGAATGTCTGAAGAGAAGCATCTTTCTTTTGGAAGGAATTTATTTATAGCTTTAGGAGATCTAGATTTCAAGGATGTTATAAAGTGCCTATGCAGACTGTTGCCTGTATTTTTATAAGTAAAATAAAACCCCAAATTGTTGCTGTCGAGCTGTTTCAAGGGGAGAATTTCTTTCATCAAAATGATAGCAAATTTACTTTGAAAACTACAAAAATATGCCTTACAATTTTTCCATGGCAAGCCTCATTGAAGTGAGTACAATCACAGGATTAAGTATGTGCAGGATGAAAAGATCAAGGCCTTTCTTTTCAGTTTTGGGGTGCAACTTTATGCAACCTCCAAGTGGTCTTCCTAGGAGTCCTAAGTGAAATTCTTGTATAAGGCTTTGTTTTGAGAACACACTGAACTGACAATATAATTTCAATACAGGATGCTTTGAACAGATCCTTTTTTGTCCTTTTTCCAGTGTCAGTTAGAAATAACTGCTTGACAATCTACTCTTTTTTTACAATTATGTTGGATAATCTTTTCTATAAAACTTCACCAAAAATCACTGTAAGCAAGAATGATCCATGAAGTTCATGTGGCATTTTATTGGAAACCATTACAGAGTGAAACAGGGTTAGCATAAAGTTTGAGTGAGACTTAATTTATACACTGAAATTGATTACAAGTTTTAGGTGATGAATTAAAACCTTTGCCAAAACTGTCTTACTCAATGAAATCCAAATTTCAATTGTTTACATTGTATAGTCCAACCACTTGGATGAAAGTATATGCTTGTCTCTCTGCAAGTTCGCATATATCCTTTATACATTATTCTTCGTTTATTCAGTATTATTATCTACTATATCTCTGAATACATCAAACTGAAAATGTCATCATAGTTTTTTATTGTTTATACTGGAAATTCTTAACTTGATACTTTTAAGTTTGGAACTTCTTTACTCCAGTTCTGTATTAAGTGTCTGTATATGTTTTATTCAGTTCTAACCAGGATCATTTCACCATAGTGAGATCATGAATATTTGTGTGTGTTCATGAACTTTTCTTTGGATAAAAAGTTTCCAGTGCTGAAACTATTACCAGTCAAATGATGTGAAAATATTCAAAACTCATTTATCATGTATAAGCCCCAACAGGAATGCTTTTTAAAATGGAAAACAGCAGAAAGCTTCGTGAGTTCCGCGAGTCCAGTGTTGCTACAGATTCATCTTGGACCAACAAAGTTAAAATGAAAATATAAATAGAACAGCATTACGTGCCTGTACATGCACAAGTGGGGATTCTCCTGGCACTGATGACCCTTCAGTTTGGGCCAGTAGCAAACTTCAAGGTGACTTGAATGAATCACCACCACAGTGGTTTTAGAGGACAAAAATGGACACATGCAACTCTCCAAAATCCTTTATTATGCTCCAAGTGAGTTGTAATGAGAGTCACTCTATTATTTTTTTCATTTATATCAGTGGTGGAAAAGAATATGGAGGAGAAAATCTGTTTTGATCAGAGTTTTATGAAGAAAAAGAAAATAACACCGAGATACTATATGTAAAATATGATACTTATTCTAATGAGATTATATTATTTTGCCTTGACTTTTTTATGTTGTCACAATCTTTTTATACTGCCAAACTGTCCCCAACTTAAAAACTTCATAAATTATTCTGCAGCCATACTGGGGCACCTTTTGCAGCTTTCAGGTTTAATCCTTAGGAACACAAGGTGAAAGTTTTGGGAATCATCACTTGGTATTTCTGCTTAATTTTATTTCTTTGCGGTCCTTTATAGAATTGTGCTACTCAGAGCACACGGCTCTCACCAAGTACAAATAAATTTCTATTTTCTATTTCTGTTGTGTTTTCACTGGTTGCAGGCTAGCTAGGGTTTAGCATTTAATTTCTGTTACATATATATGAGTACAAAACTTGGGTCCATTTGCAAGAAATCTCCATGTGTTTTGCCACTTTACCGCTTTCCTTTGTGTGGCACTCTGGGAAGGATATCCCTTGAACCCTGCTATGGTTGGGAGCCATGGAACAGGTCTGAGGGCCTCCCTAGTGGCACCTTCAGAGTGTGAAGGGAGTGCACAGTGCAGTTTTAACCCCCCGATTTTGGCTGATTGTTTTGGTGCAGTGATTTCAGTGTTCCTGCTCTGCAGTGGCAGGTTTTTATCCCTCATGAGTCACTGGGGAAGGAACCAGTGATGCCTCAGAAGCAAACAGTGGGTTCCACCAGGGTGAATGAGGCAGTTACTGCTGTGATCAAAGTATTTTCTTAGGTTTTTCCTTCTGTTCCTGCCACAGCCTGTTCTACAGAAGATTTTTGTTTGTTTTCTGTGGCAACTGTGGGCTTCTGTAAGAGCTTTCTGCAGATCTTTGCAGCTGGGGTATGGGTATATGCTGATTTTTTTATTTCTCTTTTTCGTTAAATGGCTTTGTGGGTTTGGAGATCTTCCTTTAACATTCTGACTTGAACAGAGGAAATAATATAAAAGACTGAGTGCTGTGAGAAAGAGGAGTGATGTATAACTCTGTCATTTCAACACACAATCAAAATCTTACCAGAAGCAGAATCTCAAAATTTGGAATACTCTCTTCCCCACATCAGTTTGGACATGGCTTTTACTACTCCTCTTGAAACCCTCTGTCAACAACAATATTCCTTACGAAAACAGCTTGAAATCACAGCCTTTACATCCCTTAAAACATTAATCTCTTGTTCCAACACATTGTAAAATGTCAACTGTCCGTTTGCATGATACAATTAAAGCACACATAAGGCAGCAGTGAAGAAAAAGACAAATGTTCTGGTCTGCATAAAATAGAAATAGAAATGTGAGGACCGCAATGCAGGTCCCTGTTGTATTGCCTCAGGTATAAAGTTTTCGTAGCTTTCTTAGTTTGCTATTCCCTCAGCTGTGCTCATGTTTCAGCTGTACTCATGTTTCTGCATGGCAACCCAAACCTTAACCCTCATCACTGAACTCATAAGAAAAAAGAAGAAAAGAGGTAAGGTTTGGCTGTGGGGTTTTTCCCCTGTTAAAATAAAGACATGGTGAAATGTGTTTGGCACTGGGAAATTGCAATGGTCGGCTTAAATTGTAGTCCTTGTGTAATTTCTGTTCCTTGTGTGATCCATGTATAAGGTTTGAAGGCCCTAATGCAGGTGTTTGCACTTGGATGTACAAACCCCCCACTTTCCCTGCTTGCTTGCTGTGGGATTTTTAGGAATGTCTCTAAGAACATTTCTTCTTCCTGGTGCCAGAATTAGGATGAATTGGTCCACGTGATTTGGCCAGAAGAGTTTTGTGGTCTAAAACCTATCAAGACAACTCTCCAAGAAAAGAACAACAGTACTGCTCTTCCCTCTCCCTTTGCTGTATGCCCATGTGAATGCTGGCCTTCTTATTTCTCTTTCAAATGGTCTAGCAGTCCTTGTATTAAGGCAGAAATTACTGCTCTGCCTGGAATTCTACTGCAGTGCTTCCAGTCACAATTTTTTTTTGCTATAGCAAGAATAAAATAATTCATCCTTTAGCATACTGTACAGCTGACTACCCACACAGGGCACCAGAGAGATTCTGCATTGTTGGCTTTGGCAGTTGCTGGATCTAAATATTGCTCCATTATTTTTTTATTGTGTTCTCTTACAGCAAGTGAATGTTTGAGTTTTTAGAAACAAACAGAAGATGTTTGCTATCCCCTCCCTTTGGGGTTCCTTTCCCTGGCAGTGCTCTGGCAGTGCCATTCACGTGTCAGCTGTGTGTGGAGCCCCTTTGTTGTCGTGGTCTCTGTGCTGACCAGGCTGCTGGAGCAGGGTTCCCTGAGTGCACTGGGGCAGAGGCTGTGCTGGGAGCAGGACATCGCAGGGGCAGCTGTGCATCTGTGGATTTTTAACTTGGTTTCAGCCTTAAGTTAGAGGTGGACAAGTAGAAGTGAAGCAAAGGTGTGTGTATCTTGTCCCTGGTTCAGCAGTGGTGAGAGGGGATTTATTCTCTGCCTGTCAGGGGTGTGTAGTGGGATGCAATCCATGCTCAGGTGGGGGTGGGCATGGATCCTGTGCTGTCTCATCCTCTCTGTTACTCAGCTGCTACACTGGAAGCAGTGTCTGGCAGTAGAAGTTTTCTCTCCTGTGATCAGCACGATTGTTGGTGCCATTTGTGGCTTTGCTGTGATGCTGATTTGAAAAAGATAATATGTAAAATTGTTTTAAATAACAAAGGGCTTAAACAGCTCTTCCATGTTGTCATTTACATCTAGCTTTACATTACTATCAAGTAGCAAGTAATTAGCATATATCTTAATAGTCTGAAGGGCCCAAAAACCATTCTGTGGTTTCCACTGTGACTGGAAATTAGTTGAGTCTTGGCATGCATGGTGTAATCAGCAGGTTTCAGTGTGGTGATTTATAAATTACACAACAGGGTTTCAAGCTCAGCTTCACAAAAATAAAGAAATGGCTTGCCTGATGTGCAGCAGGCCAGCTGTGTGATTGTACACTCATTTCTGTGACTGCAAACTGAAACTCACCTTGTACTTCAAGCCTGTTATTGTTGATAAAATTAATCATATACTTTGATGTATTATCCTGTAAATATGCACAGAATTCCCATTTGACAATCCATCTGATAGCTTAAGGAGGCCCGGACTCCCATTAGCACCATGTGATAGAGTTAGGACTCAGTGCCACCTCTTGTGGATTGTTAGTAAATGTTGCCAGTCAGTTGCTTATATATAAACCATTCCTTTTTCTTTTTTTTTTTCTTTTTTCTTTTTTTTT
>VZTJ01000863.1:376182-491142 GCA_013397795.1 Orthonyx spaldingii
TTTTTTTAAATTAAGAGGCAAGACTGGTAAGAGCAGATGATATCTTTTATCAGGCTGACTGCTGAGACCAGCCATTAAGCTTTTGGACACAGGCTGTTTTCCAGGTCTCTGAAAAATAGCCCTGATAATGTCACTTCATCATGTGTGTGGTCTTGCTCCAAAAAGATTTGCAGCATTGCGTTGGAGGTTCCAATTCTTTCCTTGTAAAAAGGGGGCTGGAGATGACTTGTAAAGTTGTAGGAGAAAAAAGGAATTAAAGTTGATATAAAATGTCTCTTTTGTTGCTTGTTCTCAGGGGAGTGTTACTGGGATCTTCCTTCAGTGAACAAGGCTAGAAGCTATTCCATTTTTTTGCCTTAGTTTCATATAAGCCTGAACTTGCTTCTTCAGAGGATGTTCACAGAAGAATGAGATGTCAAAGCCTGCCCTAGAATAGTTCTTAGATCCCTGACAAATGAAGCTGTTCTTATGCTTGACAGGCTCACTGTGTGTTGCCTAATACAGGAATCCATTTTATCCAGGACTAGAGTTTGGTTTTTTCCTGTTTACAGAAAAGTTTCAAGTAAAATTCATAGTTCCATCTGGAGTTATTAGAGTTGTCCAGCTTTGTTTGGAGTCTGGATATGAAGTAGGGCTTGTGTTGGTGAAGTCCATTTATAGACTTCCTTATGGCAATAAGAGTGATACCAGTTGTCTCTGCAGATCTTTTTATACATCGCTAGTGTTCCTTAGCCCTTATCTCAAAGTATTGCTTGTTCTTTCCAGAGATCAATAGGCTTGTGATAACTAATTCAATTCTTTTAAAGAGCTCAGAAAATAGTATAAAATTTTTGTTTGTGCTTCTGTGAAAAGATTTCAGATGGTGTTAGAATGTAATGCAGAATGCAAAGCGTGGAGAATGTGAGCATCCCCTCTCTGAGATTGTTAAAGCAGGTTGAGTTTGTGTTTGCCTAGTGCTTGACTGATCTTGGTGTGTGGTTGGCAGCAAGCTGGCAGGGATTGAAGCTGTGCTAGCCATGGGCAGTGTTGTCTTATCTAAGGGCAGGAGAAGGAGTGACAGGGTGTTGCAGCTCCTTCTGCTGACATGGTGTGGCTGTCATACTCCTACAGACTCAGCTCTGGTGGGTTGTCTGTCATGGCATTACACGAAGAAAGGGTTTTATGCCTTCATTTTCAGAACTGCTATTTTAATTAGCCCCTTAAAGCTTATTTTTTCCCTCTTATCTCACAGCTCCATCTACTGTTGGTGCACTTGGTGATATTCAATCTCCATCTTCAGTTTTCTCTTAAACTCACACACAGAGCAAAGATCTGTTTTCCCCTTTTATGCACTCTTGGACTTTAGTACCTTCTTTGTCCTCCTTGGTTTTCCCCAAGTTTCTCTGTTACTTTTCTCTTGCCCCTGACCCACTGTAAGTGTTGTGAGCACCACCAGGACACTTCTCTGAGTGACGATTTTATTAGTTACTCAGCTCTCTTTGGGTCACAGACTGAAGACTGCTGCGTGAGGGGATTGCATGGCAGATGGGTAACATCTGCTGGAAAAGTCTTCTTATCTGTGCACACATCTGAATGTTATGTTCCTGTTACTGTAACAAACTTGTCTTGATAATTGCAGTCTTGCTTCACCAAATTGAAATGGTTTCATGGGTTTTAGCCTCTCTCTCCCCCTCTTTCCTGACTCTTTGTACATCAAAAATCAGCTCTCCTTTTGTACTTCCAGGGTTCTTCACCATGATTCCTGTCACGCTTGCTCTGTTTCTCTTGCTAATAAGTAACATACTTTCACCCCTGGTCAGTCCGGGACCCAACCCTGTGTTGTTCATTTTTTCCATTCTCAACTCAAGACCCTTATACTCTTTTTGTGGCCTCTTGCAGCAAAAGATTCCACCACAACATCTGACAAGCTGCCTCCTTATCCTTCTTCAGTGCATCATATAAAGTCTCTATTCTGTAAGTGAGGCACTGTTTTGAGGCTCTTGTGCAGGAAGTATTTCGTTGCTGCTTCCAATGAGCCTCCAGTTTAGCTGTGTGTATCTCTGGCAGCACTTCCCATGAGCTCTTTGGGACATGGAATAACTTTGGCTCTCTTTGGGTACAATGCCAGACAGAATGGCAGGTGGCCTGACAGTGGTGCTAACATGCCCTTGCTAAACATGTGAGCTGCAATAGGGTGAAGCCTTGCCACGTGGCAAGCAGGATGTTTAGAAACCTTAGGAGTGGATGTGCAGGAGGATCATTATCCTTGCATTTTGTAGTTCTCATGCTGTACTCCTGTGATAGCACTCCTGTGCTACTGGAGCTTGTCTGTTACTCACTCTGGAGTGAAATCTTCCTAAGTTTATGTTGCTTGTCTGAGGAAGACATGAAACACAATTAAAATCAGCCAGCATTTATTCTGGGAAGATATAAATGTGGCAGCACTGTTCAGCTGCTCCTTTGTGATGGTTATTAATCATTAAGGATGCTTTATGAGTGTTAAAAGCTGTCCTGACGTGGAGCAGTGGGGAATGGGATGCTTCATCCAGAGCTTCCAACCCTCCCAGCTACAACTGATCCTTCTCTGTGTGCAGGGTTATGTAGCAAAACATTTCCCATGAAGGATTTAGGAGTGGCGTAACCAAATCCTGTTCCGAAGTGTTTGTCTGGATACTGTACTTTTGTGGACTGTGGGAGGGGTGTTTTTGCAATAGTGAGATCTAGCAGATAACAGCAGGTCTCATACTGACCGTCTTGTTTTGTTGCTTCACAGAAGGAAGAGTTTCCCAGCACATCAGTCTAATTAGACCACTGTTTATCCACCAGTCCAGAACTCCTTTGTAAGTTGCTCACTGATAAACTGGAGATCATAGTTGAGTAGCATTTACAAATGTGGTGCTACGAGAGCCTCTCCCTCTCTCAATGCATCAGATGAAACTCTCAGTCCGCTACTCTGTGGCATTCACTCAATTGTGTGTGTGTACATATATATAGGTTTATCACTTCACATATTGTCTTGTAATTAGTATGATTAAACTTTTTAGGAGTATCAGAGAGCAAAGTGACCTACCGCAGCACGTAGTTTCTTATGTGGTTCACAGCAGTGTTGGCTTACAATGTTTTAAAATGTCAGCCTACCACCATTTGCACTGCTTTCTGTGGAAATGTCAGGCTGTGAACCTGATTGGGAGCCAATTTTTCCCTTAAGAACAAAGGGAAAGACACATTTTTTGTGCTGTGGTGTATTCAGGGCTGGAGCATCCTGTCTATTGCAGAGACACGAGCAGCTTGCTGGTGTTGGGAGGGAGGCCAGAGAGCTGGGAGTGCCACTGAAGTCTTTGTTACCTGATCTAATAGCTTAAGACAGCCAAGACCCAAAAGAAACACTTTTATGACTGAGGAGAGAGCTTGGGGAACAGTGGGGAGCAACTGTAGCTTGTGGGGCATGGGTTGTTGCTGCTGGGAAACTGGTGTTTGGTAAATTTGGAGATAGTGGCGTTATTTCCACAGTCAGAGCCTGCTCAGTTTTTGAGGGAATAGCCAGGGGTCGTGCTACATAAATGAGCAGCTTGTGAAGAGGAACTTTGGGGAGTAGCAGTTAGAAACACACTTCTGTACAGCAGGGCTGCCTAGGCAGCTGCAGGATTCCAGAAGCACTCCCAAAGTGCAGCTTAACAAAGCCTTTTTGACTTGCCTAGCTCTGGTTGGGTCCATGCTAACCTCAGTAATTGTCATGACAAACCCAGGCCAACCAGAAGATCAGCCAAGTATTCCACCTAGTTCTTGCTCTCACTAAATGGAAGATGTCTTCATGGTGGAGTTTTGAACTCTGTTGCCGTGGACAAGTGACTGTCACACAACACCGGCAACAGATGACACTGCTGCAAAGCCTGCAGACTGATAACAGGCATTGGAATCAGTGACCCACACTGAGATGTACTTTTTTGAATCCAGAAAATCCAATTTTTCAAGTATAGAAAGTAACTATTCCCATAGACAATTCCTTGTGGTACACCTCTGGATGTCTTGCTCCTTAATGCCTCTCTTTGTGGGTCTCTAACCTGTTGAATTCTTCTGGAGAAATGAGGATGAGGTTCAGTGATGAACTGTGTGACAATCACTGAGGAGTGGCTGTTCTGCCTAAAAGCTGTCATCTCCTGGACCAGTGTCACCAGGGGCTCTGGGTTACCCAAGTGAATCTCACAGAGGGCAGTTGAGAATGTTTCAGTCTTTTTCTCTGCAATCTGTACTATGCAGAAAAGCCTACACATGGAAAGCAGTGAGGGAGAAGGGAATACTACCTTGTACAGGGATTGCCTTACCTGGAATTGCCTTTTCCACCCATAAAATGGGTTTAGCTCCAGGCCAAACAACTCACATTCTCTCATCTCACATTCTCTGCTCCATATACTCTGTGGATATACCAGAGTAGTGCTGTATCTTGGCTTTCCCCTCTGCCATTGCATGTCATTCAAGTGTCACTGATTATCCCTAAACTGAGTATCTTTGTTACTAGTAAAAACCAATGATTGGAATGCTTGGAAAATGTTACCGTTTTCCTGAAAATAAAGCTAGCACTGGGCAGAACTTACTAATGCAAACTTGAAAAATTGTGGGTGCATTTTGTATTGCCAAAGGCTGAAATAGCTGACAATAGCCTGGCAACTGACAAACAGTAACACAAGTCATTTTTGGCAGAAATATGGGGGCAAGGAGAATGCATGCTGTTCAGAAACCAAGAGGATAATGAAGTAGTTGGCTATGGCAGAACAATAATATCCAGGCTGTCCTGGAGTTGAAAAAGCATTTGTAATGTTACAGAGCTGCAGTGGTGGTTTAGTGCATATGGATGTGTGTGTGTATCCTAGAAGAAAATGAGTCTCCAATTTTTTAAGCTTCAAAATGCCAAAAATATTGGGTTGCATTTGGACTTAGTTTTAAGGTGCTCTTTAAGAAGTATAAATAAGCATTAATTTTAAACCAAGCCAAACTTCAGAATTTTAGTTCAATGCTTGAGCTGTAACAAGAATCTGTGACCCATGAAAGCTCATCTCCATCAGCTGCATTTGCTTTCTGTAATTAAACCTTATGATGGCCTTGCTGGCTTTCAATATTTTGTATGTAGCTTGGAAGCTTGTTTGATCCGCTCTTGGAGTCCAATTTTTCTCACAGCAATCCTGAAAGTAAAAACCTGCACTTGAGGTCCTTGAAATAACAGGTATTAGAGAACTTTCTCTTATTTTAATTAAGTACATAAGATTGCACAGTGGATGAGATCTTTTTAGCACAGCAACTTGCTGGAAGTACTGGGAATGAGAGCTTATATTCAATAAGCCATTTCTAAAAA
The DNA here is from genome assembly GCA_013397795.1 of Orthonyx spaldingii. Taxonomy (NCBI): domain Eukaryota; kingdom Metazoa; phylum Chordata; class Aves; order Passeriformes; family Orthonychidae; genus Orthonyx; species Orthonyx spaldingii. The sequence continues at coordinate 381,509 of VZTJ01000863.1, forward strand.
ATATATGGGATTTGTTTAAAACAGTTCAGCTGTTGTTGTGTCTGGTGCTTCTTGTATAATAAAATGACACAGTGGCTTTACAGCAATTAATAAACTCCTTGTTTTGATGCTTGCTGTTGCTTCAGTGTGAGCTGCTTTGCAATGTCAGGCTGCTGGTACAGCCTGAGCTTTTGCCTCACAAGGATAATATGTCACCTTTGTCAGATGTTGCCTCTTTTGGTCCTCAATCTGTTTCATAAATGCTTGGAAGTTCAATTGTCTGTTGTGGATTTCTTTCCTTCCTTTTTATCCCTGCTGCTTCTGTTTGTTAGAGTTAATTGTTATAAGACCAGAATGAGATGCTTTATTGTGGAGAAGATGAATAACAGAAGCAACCAGGGCATGTTGTCTTTTACAAAAACTTGAGGACCCCCTTTTTGAAACTTAACATCAGTTAAAAAAAAGAAATTACATGCCCTTTCATTTTGTTCTCCAAGTATTTCATACCTTGATGTTCTCTGCTACAGGCAGTGTTTTGTATTCTATTTGCTGAGCTGGTGAAGTCTGACTGTTTCATAAAAGCTTCCTTGGGAGAAAGAACTAAGCAATTTCCCCTTCGTGCGAGCAGCAGGATTATTAAGGCTTCATAACTTCTTACTCTCAGAGGCAGGAGCCAAGGAAAAGGAAGGTGGGCCAGACTTTCAGAATTAGGGGGAAAAAAGCCCCCACAAGCAGCAATTTATTGCTTTAGCTCTAATCTAATTTACTGAGTCATTCTTCTGGTTTAAAGGTTTTGTATTCTCATGTTGCACTGTGATTCCATAGTTCTGAGGCCATCATAAAAACGAAGGGAGGCCTGGAAGAAAATACACAGAGACAGGTGCAGGCAGCAATCCTACTGCTGTCTCTCCTTGGACACCCGTGCCTGGGCTCCGGGGGTGGAATTTTAGTCAGAGTTAGCAGATAATATTATGTATCTGTCAGCTTGGTTTCCTGTTATCTAGACCTTGTTCTTATGAATTTAATAAGTTGATGATACAATGAAAACTCATCAAGAAAACCATTTAACGCCAAAATATTGCTTACGGCTCAAAGCTTCTGAGAAACAAACTGCAAAAGAATACTCTGAGAACAGTGTAGTTACTTAGCTGGTCTGATCAGGTGTGGTCCCCTGGGTCTCACCTCATGGCAACCATTGGTAGTAGAGTCTTTGACTGTACTTCTTTAAGAGTTAAAATCCAGTGTTTGTTGCTTCCCTTCTTTTTGAGGCAATAATCCAGACTGTGCAGGTGCTATTACATTGTTAGCAAGTCAGTGTAAGGCACAGCACACACCAAACTACAAGGAACTCCCAGTGGGAGCTAAAGATGTGGCTGTCAAGCATTTGCTTTCCTCTCTTGTTTTATTAGACAAGCTCTGCTTGTTGGCATCCTGTTGACTCTGTCCCTGTAATAAATAGTGAGCACAAAGACAGGGGAGTGTATTTTGTTCCTCCACAGTGAGAGAAAGGTGAGAGCCTGCAGTGCCACATGCTTGTAAAGCTGGCATCTTTCAGGCTTTAGGTTTTGATGAATTTGCCTCTCTTTCCCCAGGACTTCAGTGACAAGGATGCCACCATGCAGCTGGCTTGTTATTTCTGCTTGTTACTTGCAGAAGGGTCAAAATCCGAGTGTGTGGCTTTGAACGTGTCAGGCACTGCCTGAAGGGCCCAGTCCAAGGGTGTATCTGTATCCCCTTAGGAACTGACGTGGACTTCTCTGCACTGTGGGTCCCTGAAGTTTCACTGAGCAGCTTACTCATTAACAAAGGAACTCTTAAATTCAGTGTAGATGGTATCAAGAAGTCCCCAGCCGAGTTCAGCCAGTTCTGCCTAGCACACATCTAAATGTTACTGAGATAAAACAAGCAGTCAAACAAAAAACCCCGGACCCAACAGTGTACCTGGGTGATATTTGCCATCAGCAGTGTTACTCAAGCTGGTGAGACTGTCAATAACCCCATGCCAAGAAATTTCTGTTCTACCATATGACAGCAGTGGCTAAAATAACCCAGCCATACAGAGAACCCCAGGATTTTATTAGCTTTGAAAGTGGACAAATATGCAATAAAAGAAGGTTTCTGCCAGAACAGAAATAAACTGTGATCGTGGAGTGACTTGTTAAGAATTAAAGTTGGGAAGATCAGACCTGAGGAATAAAAGATTTCTTGTTTGGTTGGTTTTTGGTTTTTTTTATTTTTCTGGAAATATCTTAAATACTTGAAGGTGTAAGTGGAGGCAACTCCTTTCAATACTGTTGAAAATGAGTAAGTACAAATCTTCATATACTGTTTTAATTCCCCCTTTGTTTTCTTTTCCCTCTCTGTTTTTTTTATTTCTTGCATCTCAGAAAAATTTATACAACAATTCATTAATTAACTCTAAGAATTCATAGCAATGACTGAATTTCGTTGAGCAGTTTTAGAGCAGTGTGACACAACTGTGCAAGTCTCAAATTCCCCTTTTCCAGATTGTTTTCTTAGTTTTGGTCTATGAGAAGCCAAATGATGTATTTATCTGTATAACATATTATGTGTTTGTAGACACCCAGGCAGCATGTTTTCCTTCTAGAACCAATTCGTGTACAGGGCTTCTTGCCAAGAAAACAGCTTTCCTGACATTTAGTGAATCTCTGAGCCAGTTTAACTCAGCACAAAACTCGCTTGCAGAGGACCTGTTTGCTGGGTAGAACATCCCTGAGTAACTTTCCTGACCCCATGCTGGGGACAATAATCAGAGAGTGGCTTCATTGCTATGGAGAAAGAGAAAGAAAAACCCAACATGACCCTTCTGGTGGCACTCCACTTAAAATAGACATTTAAAATAGACAATTTCTCCCAAAAGTAAATTTTAATGAATACCTTTAGAAAAATCTCTTGGCTTTGTCCTGCTTCCTTCTTGTAATGGGATAATGCTGTGCAGAGATAGAGGACTGTTAGGAGCCTGGTCTTCTAGCTTTAATCATCTTGTAAAATTCCATTCTTTTGGGGTTTTTTTTTTTTTCAGGTCTACATCTTACTCTAGAAGTAGGTAATCTTTGAATCTCCGTATCTCAGGCTCAATTGGAAAAATAGTCCAGTTTGTGTATGTTCTGATTGTTAGGAATGAAAGCTCTGTTTCAGAGTGGCTGCAGGAATTGTAACTCTTCAGCTGTGCTGCTCACTGGTAAAAATGTACAGCCAAAAAAATGAGATATAAGATCTTTTGCTGGACTACTTTTGAGTTGATCTGGGATGACAGAACCTATTTCAGGCCAACAGTTATTCTAAGGTTTCCATGGAGATTAATGATGTCAGAGGAGCAACATCTGAGTGCAGTTTGCTAGCAAACAAGGCAATAATGTAGTGGAGAAGTCAAGTCTTTGCATTTTTGTAAACTCACAGAATAGTGGAGCACATTTTCTCAATGGATTGCAGTTTGCTTTTGATTTGTGCTGAATGTGAGCTGAAGTCATGCTTTTGCAGTGTGGTGTAAGTGATGATTTCAGTACTGCCTCATACACCATCTGTTAGAGCTTCTACTGCTGCTCTCCTCACCTGCATGTTTTATGCATTCTCGTATTCCTTTATTTAAACCCTGGCATTTTCTTTCTGCACTGAATTGCCTTGTCTTATGGGTGATGCCCAGGTTTCCCTGTGAGTATATTTGCAATGGATGAGTATCAAAACTAGAATAAGTTACAGCTCTGCTGAGTTTTCTGAAATGTAGGAGCTGCTGCAAAGGACAGTAGGGGGAAGACAGTGGAGAAGTAGCAAAACAGGAAAATACAAAAGGTTAACAGAGGCACGACCCTTAGGAATTTGAAAATCATTACCATTACTTGCAGTGTCATAGAGATTAAAACTTCACTCTGCTGCAGAGACATTGCTGCCCAAGGAACAGAATGTGTTAATAATGAAGGCAATCCCTTCTTGCACAGGGCTTTTGCAATGGGACATATTAGGGGACTTAAAGGTGCCTTCATACCACAGAGATTCTGTAGCTTTTTAGCAATTCCTGAATGGGAATCAGGCTCTGCAAGCAGTGCTGGTTCCCTGTTATTACCTAGTGTGTGTTTCAGTTCCATAACTGTGGTTTTGCTATTCATTGTTTAAGGGATTCTTACAAAGATGTTTGCCAAAATGGAAGTCAAGAAGCAGTACTTAACTTTGGTCAGTTTTTAAGGGTTGAGCAGAAAATGGGGGAATAAAGACTTTTTCAAAGTAAGAAAAATGGAGGGAAAATGTTTTAAGATTTTGTGCATAAGCTGAATTCAGTTGCATTACTAAAGCACTTGTTGCCTCTACAGAAGCAGCTGCCTGTAGAAAGGAGCTCATGCATATGTGCACCTCTATTGAAGAACAGGCAGAATAACAGCAATGATGGCAAACAGTGTCAAATCTCTGCTTTCCCTGTTTTTGTCAGGAGATTATTGAGCAGAAAATAGTCTTTTCTGGAGCATCTACTATGTTTCAGTCAGCAAACTTGGCTGGTGTTTCTTAACTGTAATTGTAACAGAAACAATTTTTGTGTAGAGGGGAGCGCCAGACTATGGAACCTCTCTTTTATGACTTGCACAAGTTATCAAAATGTACTCACATTTTAGAGAACTTATTTTTGTTTTGGAAAACAAAGCAGCAAAGCACCTATCAACTCAGATCCTTTTATGTCTGAGTTCAGCAGAAAAGGACTTATTTTTTCCCCCAGGCCAGTTTCTGAATTCCTGAAATGCAAAGCTTTCTCAGTGAGAGAATGGCCTACTCTAGTACAAACCGACTGACAGCTCCTCCTGAAAATCAGGACAAGTTAATACATTCCACATGTTCCCTGCCCCAGTTTTGCAAATTGATTATTTTGAAAAGCAAAGTAAGCCTATCTTTATTTTGCAGGAAATGTTTGGTGCCATTAGGCAGCAGCGCTGTTGAAAAGAACAAAGCTGGAACGGCTTTTGATAATGTCCTCAGAGAAATGGCCAATTGCTGTACAAGTGATACAAGCAGGACTGTTTGTTCTCACTGGGTGCTGAGCACTTGAAAGTTCACATGCTTCATCATGAACCTGAAAAGGAGTGAAATTCCTTTGAAGCCTGCAATATTGGGCCGTTTTGAAAATCTGCCCCTGTGTCTGTAATCTGCCCCTGTGTGACTGTTCTACAGTAATGCAGTTCTAAGTGCTTGGCGATTTCCTGGAGGGTGGCAGCTCTTGCGTATTACCGAAGTTCAAAAACGGGAATATTTGTTATGGGATTATGTCCTATGAAGCAATACAGTCTTTTTGCAGGTCTGGGCATAGCAGGTTAGCAAGTTTCGTGCACAGATAGCAGGAGTTATCTCAGTGTGGGAAGTGAAGCCTGGGTGTAACAACTGCAGGCTGTGATCTTGTTCTCGCTGTTTCCTGTGAGAGATTAAGGTTTAATGAAATCTCCTGTAATCCGTAACAGTGTTGAAGCACCTTTGTGTTTGTTAAATGGACAGAGAAAGTTCAGAGTAGAGGGAAGCTGCTGAGAAATATCATTGTTCCATATATTTTTAAGCACATTCCTTCAGGAGAATAATCTTTCACATCTACTGAGTCATGCAGATGGTTGCATAAATGATTGATGTGTTATATACAAGTATCCTCCCATCCATCTAAATTTCTTCCTTCAAACAATGCCTTTTGACTCTGTTCTGTTACTGTCTAACCATGTTTGGCAATGTTTTGGTATGCTGAGTTTATTTGACCAAATACAAGGTTTACTCAACCAAATATAAAGTAATGGCCTGACAAACACTCAGATAAGAATCACTAAGCTTGCAGCAGTGCATAACATCTTTTTTAATATTGCTGGGGGTTTTTGTACTTTGCTATAAAGAAGAGTAGTCAGATGTCTGCTTCTACCTCCTTATCTTCTAAAGACCTGTCACCCCTTCCCTTTGCCCATTGTGCCAGTGGTTTTGCCAATGAAAGAGCCTTTTGTAGGTACAGGCCCCCACTGGTGGACTGTTCACTAGTGGAAGGCCACACCCACTGTTGGGAGCAGCAGATCTTGGACAGAAAAAGGAAAAAAAAGAGGGAACCCTATGCCCAGGTCATACTTAAAAAATCCTTCAATGCTGCTTCTTGTTTTTAACAACTGATTTCTCTTTCCTCTAAAACTGGAAAGGCAGATGCATAAAGCACAAAGTAAAAAGGAACAGCAGACCACTTGCCATGAATCTGTAGCCGTGTCACATCTTGGCTGGCAGGAATAACTGGTGTAGGAATGAAGGCTGGGACTTTCAGCGGTGGATGTCTCACAGCAGGAGCCTCATCATTTCAGTTTTTCACTGCAGGGACGTGAACGTTGTGCCCCTCAAGTCCAGCATTTCTGCATGGGAGTGGATGTTCGGAAGAGCACAGTCTGCAAATAGCTGCGTGGCTGACTCCTTGTTTACCCTCAGCAGGAATGTCTGCATGCAGAGTCCTGCAGGTGCAGCCAGCACACAAGCATTTTTCCCACGCTCTGCAGCCATCCCATCATTTTAGAACAGGGCCCTGTAAGTTGATATCTGACACTTTGAAGTTTTTGGGTTTCTTTGTTAAATTGACTCTGCCACCATAATACTGTTCATTCACTGCAGGAGTTTTGACTTTTAGGACTGAGTAAATCACTTGGTCCAAGATTTTTGTATTGCCTGTGCCACAGAGAATAGCAGAGACTAAAAAGATACCAGTTCTTCACATACTCTTAAGAAAGGAGCGTTTTTAATTAAGTTTTGTTTCATTTACATTTTGATATAGCAACATAAAACATCCTAGTGCATTTGTGTGTTCTTCAGTTTATAAAAATGGGTGTTTTGCTTCTGCATGGGAAAAAACCTTGAAGTTAGTAAAAAGTTACTGCTATAATTCTTTCCATGTTAAGGGCCTTAAAGGAAGTCCATATTATGCAGACAGAAAGGTCTCTGGCTCTTGAAGAGGGAGATGTTTTGGGGGGTGGAAGGTGCAGTGAGAGCACCAGGGGCTTATACACACAAAGTTTGGGAAGAGGAGAGGAGAGCTGCTTTACCTAGTGATGCTTAATAATTATGATTGGAAATTAGTTTCCATCAAGTTGAACTAGTGGTTAATCACAGAAGAGTTTCAGCAGTTAAGCCAGAACATTCTTCTGTGCATCTGTTTTGATGCTCTGGAGAATGGCTTCCTTCTTTGCTGGGACTGTGGGGGTGGCTGCAAATGTTGTCAGAAAGATCAGAAGATCAAGGGGAAAAAAAACCTCTCTAGCTTCAACTTTGCTATTTCTGTTTCAGTCCTAAAAACATGGCTCTGTGTCCAAAGCTTGTCTGTTTTCTTTGCAGCTCTTCTCATTTAGTTACTGGGTAATTAATAGGTGTAAACCTGTCTCAGCCAAGGTGCTGCACTAGTTTTATCAGTGAACCTCATACATAAAATCTGGAACCTTAAAAACTGGTAGAAATAGATTGCTTTTTTCCTTCTGCCGTGCATATTTTTTAATTTATTTAAAATCCATGTGTAGGCTGCTTTTTGTTTTGAACTCTGTGGGAAAACTGAAGAAAACAACAGGGCCACGTGAGGGAATTCCATATTTGCTTTTGGCATTTAATTTCCATAAAGAGGAGGATCCTGTTGACGCATAACATTTCTTGCTTCTTTTTTTTTTTCCAACTTGCAAATGTTATGAAAGCATTAAAAGTTAGTTCCTTCTTGTCAGGGTTCCAAAATAGATGTTTGCATGGTAGATTAGATGTAATATTTGTGGAGCTTTGAGAGCAGCTTTTGGCCTGGTGTTTCATTAGCAGCGTATGAAGCTGTATCATCGGAAAGGTGATCCTCAAATGCATGTTTCATATACCAAATTGATGAGATTATAGATAGTGTATCACAGTGATGGAGGAGCCATGAGCTAATCATTAGTAGTGTAAAAGCAGAGGAATGTGCAGTTTTAACTTGTTCTTTGTGTTAAATATGGTTCATTGTACCGAAGATCTTACCATGTTTTTACCATAGCAAACCTTGGAATGAGGTGGCTTAAAACTGGAGAACTGGAGTTTGGGAGGGTTAAAACATTATATACAGGAAAGGTAGGTGTATTTCAAAATAAACCTTGACTTCCGCTATCTGAAAATCTGTAGAGATAACATTTACCACTTGTAGTAAATGGTATCACAGAATCCATGCAGCTACTTTGTGGCACCTAAAGCTTCGCCTGCCCTGGTGCTTCTGCTGGTCACAGTCCCAAAGACAGTAGGATAAACCCAGGAATAATGCCTATTTTCCTACAGGGATATTGAAGTGGGGTTGGATCCATTGCTTCTCTTGACCCAGCTTTTGCCGTCCACTTAAATGGGAGAGTGATTAGACTCTTTGTGAGGAAATTACATATTTAACTGTCAAATTGCAGAGATGGAGCTATTTTCAGGCATCCAACTGCCCATCCTTGTGCAGCTAAAAATGGCTTGTCTTGCCTGAGACAGAGGGATGACAGGATGTGCAGGCCAACGAGCCAGTCGGGCCAGGCTGTCTCGCCCCTTCAAGACTGTACTGCTGGAATTCTTTTAAATACTCTTCAGCACAGAGTTCATGTAAATTAGCTAATTACCAGCCTCTGCTCAGGCTTCCTTGAGTGCTGAGTAGTGGAACAGAATGATTTAATTTCCCTAACATATTCTCTTGGCACTTTTGCATGCGGAATATGTTGCTCTAAAGCATCCCTTGATACCAGATCCTTGGCAGTGCTCCAGAAGGAGTTCAAGTTAAAAACCATTCAGCGTAATTCCAGGGTTGGCAAACCTAGATTTGTCACCTTCCCTGCTTCCTTTAATTTTGCTGTCTGTAAAGCGGGTTTTCCTCTTCTCTTGCAGAAGATGATCTTGCATAAGTGTTTAAACTGTGAATCAGGGATTACAGCTGGCACTGCTTATGCATATGATATTCCCTTGGGAGAGTAATTAAGCTGAGGTGAAGTGATCACATGAATCTTAATATTTGCAAATTCATTACACTTAAAAAAGGACTGTAGAGTTCTCGGTTACATTGGCAAATGAGTGTGATTGCCTCCCACTGTAATTTTCAGCTTTGCCTTGTGCTTACTCTGAAATGTTTGCTGCTGTCAGAGGCAGGAGTAGTGTATTTTAATTTCCCATTGAAATTCTTGTGAAAGAGTTTGTATGTAGGGTACAGGAACATTTTGACTGGCTGAGTGTATATTATTTGAATCCCAAAATGTTTTGGGATGTGGCCAAATTTAAGCTAACAGGAAAAGGAATTTAGTTGAGGTTCTGTTTCTCCTCAGTAGTTGGGTCCAACTGGAAACACTCTCGGTATGTGTTCACTCATTAATTTTACTGCAACTATCAAATAAATCTAAATATAGACATAAGTACTGGCAAGTATTAGCCAGCTACTTCTATTAATTGAAACATGCTGATGTCATTGCAGATTCCTTTAATGGTAGCTGCATTCTTTAGCTGTCTAGATACCATTAAAAAACAAAACATGTTTTAATCCTTAGACGGGAGGAGTAGTGTTTGCATGTTATTTATACAAGCCTTGGCAATCAAGAGGAAGTTGTAGATCTACTAATTATGTGTTGTTGATTGCCTGTCTCTCATCTTACTACATTGTTCAATGGCCAGAGATATCAGAATTTCAAACTGAGAAAATTGATTTCATTTTCCTGATGCTTGATAGTTAGACAATAGTGATTTCTTATTGTATAATGGCAATCATAGAAATACGTATTGGAAGTTCTGAAGATCAGGGTGTTGCACGTGTTTCTTTGCTCAGTAGAGATTCCTTTGGCTGTGTCTTTCCAAAATCGTGGATTAAGACTACATTTTGATTTATTTCAACAGCGTCAAGCTCATAAATACCAGAAGACACCCCCCTCCCAAGTCACAGAGTAGGTGCTGAGTGAAGCTCGCTGCAGTCAGGGGAGTTAACCCTTTGGAAGTGGTAGTACATCACTGTATTGATGTTAGAGCTGGACCTTGCTACTCACATCTCTTTGTAGCTGGGACAGCATGGAAATCTCAGAAAGCTCATGCTGTTCTCATTCTTCCTTCAGTCCTTGCATTTTTTTAATCCAGGATTAAAAGAAGCTGGATTGACAATTTTAGGTAGTAAATCTCATGCAAGTACTATAATTTGTTTCAGTGACCTAAACATGGTAATAAGGATTGTGTGGAAAAGTGCTTTGGTCCCTCATTTGTTTTCTATTTTAAGCAGCTAAAAGCAGCAGTCTGGCACAAAGATAAAATCCAGTTTATTTTGCAACCCTTAAAAATTTGTGTTCCTATTTACTGGGCATCCTTGTTTTTCTAATAACTAATTTCAAATTAGACTAAGTTTAAAGAGGAAAAGTGTTTCAGAATTGTGTAAACTGGAAATTGTGTAGCAAAAAAAAATTTAACACTTTTCTTTCAAACTTTTAATGGTTTGTTGTTTAAGCAAAGTACTCCCAGCAAAGTTTCATAAGTTGGGATGCCTTTCAGGATCACTTCTGTCCACTGACCCAGCATGGGCTGGTGTCTTAGCTGTCACATCATGCATGTTTTGTCATTTGGCAGAGTCTGCACATCTGAATTCCTGGTTATAGCTCATACTGGAAATCAGTATTTTTAATCAGTGCTTGTATTTCAGGAAAAAAAAATCATTTAAACTACTGAACTTGCCAGAAGTCTTAAATTAATACCTACTGCTGAGTTTCCAAAGAACCTAAAGGGAATGTAGCTTCTCTAGGTGTCTTCAAAAAATTGATAGCAGGGTTTAATGCAAGTCCAGCACTAAGGCTAAGTCATACCTGGTGTGGTTTTTGCTTTGGGTTGGGGTTTTTTATTGTAGTCCTCTCCGTGGCTTCTGAAGAATGGTAATTCCTGGTGTCTGTGTGCTTCCTAATTGTTTATGGTAACAAAATGCTGTGAAGGGTTTGCAGTACCCCGTGCTGGGCACAGAACCTCAGGGGAAATGTGGTTCCTGAACAACTCGTCTCTCATTCATTATCTTCTACATCAGATCATTTTATCAGTCAAACAGCTTTTAGGCAGATGACAGTCTCCAGAACTGATCGTTGGAACATTGATTGTGGCTTAACCGTGGCTTTTACATATTTGAGAGGTTTCTGCAAAGAGAAGAGGGAAAATCCGTGTGCTGCGGTGTCTGGGGTAAGAAATACAGAAATCTTTGAAGTGAGGATTATTTAGAGTTGGAAAATATTTTCCAGGGTAAAGGACAGTGAGGCCCTTGAATAGGTTGTCTGCAGAGCTGATTGCCTCTGGAGCAATAAAGGTAAAAATTTGTCACATCTATCAGAGTGGAATGGATTTGGCCCTTCCAGAGCCTGAATAATGGAGTACGTGACTTTTAGAACTTGAGACTCCTCCAGTTCAAGGATTTAATGTTGGGTTTGGGTTTTTTGGCGGTTGTTTGGTACTTAGGGGTTTTTTTGTGAGTTTTTTGGGTTGTTTTTGGTTTGTTTGGAGGTTTTTATCTATAAAGATGCACAGACCTTTTATAAACATCTTTCATTAAGCTAATTTCGTGATTTGATTTAATAAAATATGTTGGAGTTATTGTACATTAACATTCAAAACTGCCTGAAATCAGGCATTTCCTGACTTACTGTGATTTACTCTTTCAATAATTTATGGAAGCTAACATCTATGACCCTCTGCACAAGACTTGTGATCTTTGAATCCTTTAGAAACAATTAAATTTTGCACGAAAATTAAAATATGTTTAGCTAATAATAAGGTATCTCAAAACAGTCTCTGTGCCCTGAAAAATGTATGTTATATATATTTATTAACTTTTTATACATATATGTACGTTTGTGTGCACATATATCTAAAATCTTGAAACCAGCTGTTAAGGCACAGGTTATTTTCAATGAGGTTGGCAGCACATCAGAAGATTAAATCTTCCTGATTACTTTGGATCTTTTAGTCACTAAATATTGAATTTAGAACAGCTTGCTCATTTTATAGAGAGAAATAATTTGAAGTAAAACTACCCAAAAGGCAAGATCTTATCTAGTAGCAAAAGCTGTGCTTGTTAATATTTCCAAGCATGTAGAGCACAGCTGAAGAAAATCAGATTAAAATGTAGCCAGTATTTATTCTTAAGTGGAGTTCACCACTGGTCACATCTTTTGCAGCTGCCAGTCACTTTGATGTGTCCACTGTACTTGATGACATCTTCATATTGATTTTAATCCATCCTTTTATGTCTGCCCAATCTATTTGTATTGTTTCCCTGATGTTGAGGGATCACTGCAAATAGGAGTAGGAGTCTTGGTGTCTTTAATATGACTGAAGCCATATATTCCAAGAAATGACCATTCTGGTAAAGCACTCACAGTAAGAGTATCTAATAAAAGTGATTTAATAGAGGGAATTACAAAACTAAGCAAAGTTTAACTCTTATTATAAATTGCAGATTCCTCTGCAGCATTTAGTTTGTGAATATTTGGAATGTACCTCAGGAAAATGGGTTTGGATCCAAGCGTAGTCAAAGCATGGAATAAGAACAAAAAACCTGTAAATGAACTGAAAATCTTGCAGATCCCACATGATGAGGTGATGAATTTCACTTTAGCTCAATTATCAGCAATGGCTTTTAGAAATGTTGCCAGCTCTGATTGAGGAGCACCAAAATGAAGTAGAAGCAGGGTGCTTATTTCATCATTAGCTTGTGTGGTAGTGCAAATCTGTTAGAGACTTCTGTGGGGGTCATTCTCAAACTAGATTGGGATGAATCCCGTGATGACAAGAAGCAATAGTGCATGTGTTATACTTGGAATTATGCTTGGAATGAGCTTCCAGGCTGCCCTGGAATAGTTTGATAGGTACTGTGGCAGCGTGTGACTCTGTGACTGTCAGATCATGGACCTTAAAGTCAAAAATCGTAGGAAAACTATTAGTGAGCATTTATGCTGTTCAGAGGAGTGGACTGGGAGATGCAGATAGAATTGTGACCCCAGCGAGAAAATGCCTTCAGCAAAACCAGACTTCGAGGGACTGACTTTGACCTCACACCTTATTTGGACTAGATTTGCAAGTGTATTTAAACATTTAAATAATCCTCTGGAGTTCACAGAAGGGTGTGAGTTAGCTGAGTCTCACAGGTGTATCTGGCCACATCAGTGAACATTTTATCAATGTGTCCCCTGCTCCTGTGGAGTGTCCCTGTTTTTCAAACTTGGACTTGGGGTAGCTGTGTCCACCCAAACGTCTAGAGCAAACATCTCCCATCCCACCCAGCTGGGATGTTAAAGCACAAATGTAGTCATTGAGCAATGTCAGATTAGATGTTCTGGTGAAAATTGACCTTTGATATATAAAATTAATACCACTGCTCATCTGGAGAGTGAGAAATGCAATTATTCTCTTAGGTCATCTCTGTTTTCTGTCATTCATAGCCTTTTCCTTGTCTGTGAGAGGGGTCTGTTTTTCTGGAGAGCTTTCCAACCATCTGATAAACAATGCTGTGTACAGCCAAGTATATTACTGTACTAGAATTTGATTTTCTAATCCCAAAGAGATGTAAATTTTCCCCTTGTACCTCTTCATATTTGGCTTTTTAAAAAAAAGATTAATTGAATGTATATACAATATGCTGGAAATTAAGGTGAAAATATCAAGCAGTGCTCTTTTAATTCAAGATCATTGGTCCCTCCAGATATGTACAAAAACTTTAACTTCAGGAGGCTGATTAGCTCTATGTCAACTTATATTAAAGAAAAATAAGATTAGCAATGTGTGAAAAAGGTAAAACTGTACCAGTTATTAAAAGATTTTGGTGGAGAAAATGTCTTTGAAGTCATTGGTGCTAACATGTTCTCTTTGATTTAGTTTTGGGGTTTGGTGTTTTGGTTTTTTTTGCTTTACCCCTTTCTGCCATTGTCTGCCCATCAGAAATCTATTCAGTGTTTTTTCAATAAATAACATAAAACTTGAGCACAGATTTTGTCACTGTGTATTGCTATGAAGCAGAAGAATGTTTTGTTTGTTATGCAGGAGTAGGAAATGAAATAAGCTGGCTGTAATTTTTCTCCCTGCTTTCTATTCTGATGTAGTGCACAATGCACAGAAACCTTCCCTAAGTATTCTCCCTTTCAGTTAATTCCACCTTTATGCCTCACTGTTCTGCTGGTTTCCTGCCTCTTTAGGTGGTTGATACTGTTGTTAGCAATATCTCTACCTACTTCATGATCTTGGCTATTGGTTATGTGCAAGAAAATAGCCCCCATGGTTGTATTTAGCAGAAGTTGAATCTCTAGGTTCTGTATGTTTTGAGGTAACATTCCATTGCATTCATTCTACACAAAACAGGCAATGCAATTTAGAAAGACTTGTTAATAAACATAAATTCTAATTCATTAAGCAGGTGGGACTGCCCTGGAAGGAAAATTAAAAGTTAGACCAGATCACCTGGTTCTTCATGAAGGTGTATGTCCACTGGGTTTGTAGTTTCTGTCACCTTTTTAAATTGTGTGCTTGTCATACTTGGGTTCGGCATCAGAACTATTTTTTAAAGTATTTTTAAAGTATTTCTATTGAAACCATGCAAAGACCTTTAGAAATGGTGTATAATTAAGAGTTGAGCAAAATGTTCACAGCCAGACAAATGATACTTGGTAATTTTAACCTAAAGATTCCCAGGTTAGTGATTCTGGATACAGCATCCCTCTGTCCTGACTAGATTTTTAAAAAATATTTTTCTTGCCTAACCTATAAACTGTCTTCAATGAGATTCATTCTGCAGCCATCTCAAATGTTTGGCAAGCACCTTTTTTTTCTCTTTCTCCAGCAGAAGATGAATAAGATACAATTATGCTGGTGCTTCAGATGGTTTGTATCACTTGAGACACACAAGGTGCCTCTGAGTACATCACCCTGACGAGAAACATCTGCTCCTGCTACAGCTTCAAACCCTTCCTGCAGCCAGGGCTCCCTGAAACTGTGCACACTGACTGCCCAAAGAGCAGCTAATTTTTGTGTGTTTGCATTCATATACGATCTTATGATGTTTCAGAGTCACATTTCTAAGTTTTATTTGTGTGTCTCAAGCTGCACCAGGGGAGATTTGGGTTGGACATGAGGAGAAATTTCTTCACAGAAAGAATAAGTAGACATTAGAATGGACTGTCCAGGGAGGTGATGGAGTCACTGTCCCTGGGGGTGTTTCATTAAACACTGGATGTGGCACTCAGTGCCATGGTCTGGTTGACACAGTGGTGTTCAGTCAAAAATTGGACTCGGAGATCTTTTCCAATGGAATTGATTTTGTGATTGTATGTGATTCTCTGTGGAAGATGGGTGCAAATATCCTGCTTTAACTGTGTGCTGTCAAGGGCTTTGGGAGAAACAGAAGATGTTGTGAAAGTTGTGATGAACCTCTGTGTCTCACACAGGGTGACACTGGCTAGTCCTCTGCCAGCAGAATGCCTGGAACTTGCATCCTTTGGATCTCACAGGTGTCCCACCATCCCACTTCTCTCTCCCTTTGTTTACAACAGAGGCGCTTTGCTCTTCCCAGAAGGTGATGGAGCAGTTTTATGTCATCTCTGTATGTTCACCATCACCATTTATCATTGTTTGCTTATGTCTTTTACAGAACAAGAACAAAATAGGTTTGATGTGCCATTCAAGGTGTTCTTGAATTGGGTCACTTGACTCCAGCCAGTGGATTGTTTACATGGAAGCACTGCTTGCAAATTTTTGCAAATGCTTGTGGGGTTCTCTGGGGTCCTCCCTAAGCAGTGATGTGTAAGCTGAGCACAGGTCAGAGTCAGTGGAGAAAAATGCCTGTTTTTCCTAGTTCAGTTTGCTTCAGTTTCCTGAGTTTCAGTTTCAATTTAATCCTTTAACAATGGATTTATTGAGGAAAACTTTAAATTTGAAAGGCTGGAGCACAAACCTGGGGTTTGGATTTCACCCATGCTTTGGCAGTAGTAATCTTACCTTGCAGTGCACTTGCCTGGAGGGGCTCATAGTTGAAAGACGGAAATCTACTAGAGAGCTGTGTTTTCAGTGTCTTGCCTCGTTCCACAGGAGCAGGTATCATTCTCACAACGCATAATCAGTATTAGAGCAGCACTGCTCCTGCAGAGTGATTTATGGTTTCAGTATCTGCAGACTGTTATGCTGAACAAACACAAATGTTACTGGAGAGTCTTGGAGAATATTACTGCAGTCTAAAAACCTCTCTGATTGCTCCAAAGATTGCTTTATGATATTTTAAGGCTTTCAGCCAACCTGTTTTGGGTGGCTGTAAAGGCAGTGTGAAGCAGCATTCACACGAGTGTTGCAGCAGAAGGTATGGCTGCCCTACATACCAGAATGGGTAGAAATTCCCAGGATCCCTGGCAAGCCCTGTAAATGAGCTGGAAGCAGCTTAGCTGTAGTAAGAGGGCTGACTGACTAAATCAGCCAGCACAGTGAGGTGGTTCTGACACCCCAGAAAGCAGGTGAAGCACAGCCAGCTCGGAGCTGACTTGCACATCTGCACAGCATAAATATGCCTGCTGAAGGCTTGAATAAAACATTCCTGAGCTGCTGTTTCCCTGCTACCAGCTCGTGTCTCACGTGCACCTGGGCTTTGACCCATGCTGGCACTCAGGGACTGCCTCATTCCAGCTGGAAACATCACTTAATTCATGCCAGAGGATTTCTGTGTGTGAACAGAATGGTGGATTGAGGCGTCACATGCTCCAAGAATTCTCTGTACTCTCAATGCAGGGAAAAAGGGATGTCTCTTAATACCCATGTATGTAAAACAAACCAAGCAAAAAAACCCTTAATTTTTATACATTATTTTTTGTTTTCTTGTTTAAAACATTGACTGACATTTTAAAGATGTAACACATGTGTTTTAAAGGATATTTTTGTAAACAATATTGAGTACACTGGTAAAGCAGGTCTGTGGGGACATGCCTTGATTCCAGCTGCAGGTACGACTGCAGAGTGGGTGACTTTGCTCTGCAGTGTGTATTGCTGATGGAATTGCCTGATGGAACTCAAGTTCAATTTGTGGCACATGCAGTCAGAGGGGTTCAGGGAGCATGGCTGGAGCTCATATTTACAACTGTGCCTTTTTGTTAGCTTTGGATCTGGTAGTTTTTATCTTGGTGTGTCAACCTGGTTTATTTCCTGGTTTCATATTTCTGCTCCAAAACAGCCACAACTGAGAAAGGCAGGTTTGGATAAAGATAATGTTATCTTGTGCCTGTCAGGACCAGGTCTGAAAGCAAAAGGAAGTTTGATTTCTTTAATTGTAATGAAGTACTGTCCATTACTGGCTTGAAAAGAGCAGCCTTTGTTTCCTAGATCTGATAGTTCTGCCACAGTGATAGGTTTGCCTAAGTAACTTATTCCTCCTTATCTTGTGTGTGAATTTGGATTTCCAGTGAAAAGTGCTGTTTCCCTGCTTATCACATCCAGCACCTGCAGGATCTTGTATTCAACCTGATTTTCAAGTGTTGCCATCCTGAACTTTATGATCAGGTGGTTCTTTAACTACTTCTTAACTTCAAAAACAAGCTAAGAATAAATTTTTTCCATCTTTGTTCTGCTTAATAGTTCTGCTGTTTATTTGTGTTCAATTTATTACTAAATCCCAGGAATTATTAATAAATAAAGAAACAGGCTCTCGAAAATGTTTCAGCTTACTAGCTGTTGGCTGTGGGTTTGCTTTTTAACATTGCATTAAACAAGTTCCTGAATGGATTTGTAACCAGGTCTTAAAGCCAGGTTTTCAGTAAGTTGTAAAATTTAAGAAGTGGCAAACTTGCTTTAGGATTGGGAGATCAGACCAACAGTCCTGGCAAAATGGGCTGCAGAGTATCAAAGCTGAGAGAAATTATACTCAAAGTCAGCCAGTTTTGAAAATCCCAGTGGTCTTTCCCAGTAGCGTGTGTGCGATGCAATTTGCTGCCACCTGAAAGTTGCTGCTCTTGCTTCTGTCTGTGCTGCCAGTCTGCCCTTTGTGCTGGTCACGGCGTGACTCCTGTGTGACCTGGTCACTGCACGAAACCAGCAGAAAAGAACAAGAGCTTGCCACCGGTGTACAGCTGTGACCTGGCTGAGATGGGATCACTCCGGCTAGCAGGAATGGGATCATCACAAAGGAGGCGGAAGCGAGGGGTTAGGACAGCTCTTCTCAGCGAGAGAAAGGTGGATTGGCTCCTTTTCTCACCCATGATGGCTCCAAAGGGGCTCAGTTTCTGCTGGCACTCTGAGCAAGCAGCTGTGTGCTGCATTTTCCTGGGGTTTGTGCAGGGGGGTTACTCTAGTTACCCCTGAGAAGGGCTTGTCTCCAGCACACACTGGTAACACTTAACGTGGGGACACTGGTGTCCACAACCCTGCCTGTTTACAGAGCTAATCTGTGCCCTTAATGTGGTTAATCAAGAACACTCAGGGGTGGGCTCAGTTACTTCACACTTTCTCACACACAAATCTTTACGCGTGTTAGTTTGCATATGGCAGTGGACAGTGGTATTGATTAACCCTTAACGAGCCCATGTTATTGAGGTGTTTGAGAAGACAGTAGAAATACAACTTAAGAAGGGAAAGCTGTAACTATGAAATCTGTTCTTTCTGTTTTTGTGCCAGCCACTTCTGTTCCAGGAGAAGCAGTAGCCTCCCCATTCCCTGTGCTGCTTTTATCTCCCATCCAAAAAAGCCTTGCCAACAACCTGGTATCTCAGTAAGCACAGCCTGGTTGCCTGTCTTCAGGAGGCTGCTGCCAGCTGCTCAGCTTAAAAAACTTGCAGACCACTCTCAGTGTTCCTGGGGATGGCAAGGGGCTTTCCAGAGAAACACCAGCTGGGCCTAGTCCCTTTTCCCTCCGTGTGCCATTTCACTCAGATGCCCAAAGAACACAAGCATATATGGAGCAAAGGAGAGCACCCTCTGGCATGGATGAGGACTGTACAGAAACCAAGACTGCAGGAGAGTGTGCTGACTAAAGGAAAGATTCATTGCTCTAAACCCTATATTAATATTTAAGAAAGCTAGAAAACAAGGAACCCACAGCGTGCAACCTCCCTGGCACAAGTGAACCTTCAATTTGTACACATAGCTGTTTCACAGAAGATTCATTTTAGACATTGGCATCTTTCTTGGTCTGTTCTCCACTATATAGTATAGTATCCAAGAGGTCCAAAACCAATAAAATCACCTTCCCTGGTGATACTGAAAAACCACATCCTTGCTTTTAACTGAGGGGAATGTTCTGACTTGCTCAGGAAACAATGGTATCTTAAGGACAATAGAAACCAGAAGTGCTCATTGCTGGGTCCATACCTCTACTGTACAAATCCTTTTGCCTGTGGTTTTTTGATGTGGAAAAACTGCCATTTTCATCCCTTGAAACAACCTTCCCATGGATATTGCCAAGCCCTGAGTTGTTTTCCTGCAGAACATGGTCAGTTGTTTCTTTTTCAACTCCTTTGACTGGCAGTGCACTTTATGGTTCAATCAGAGAGAACAAGAGTTAATTAGAGGTGGATTAAGAGCATTTTAAACAAAAAATTATCCTCAGGATGTTAGGACTGCTTTGGGAACAAATAGGGTACAGGAAGATGGGAAGTGGGACTTTTGATACATGATTTGACAATCCAGTTGTGACTGGGCCAGAGTGATGTTCCTGTCACATCACATTGCCCATTAATTCTTTTGGCAAGTTTTATTTCCTACAGGAGTCGGCCACGATGAGTGGTGTCCAGGGATAGTGTTTCCTCTCGGGCTTTTTCCATGGTATGCAGTTGATTTTCCAGCATGCAAGTCACACGTGCTGACAAGAATCAGGTGCACCTGTTCCTTGACCACAGCCCGCTCCACAGATGCAGATTTAGAGACCCTAAAAAGAAAGGGCTGGAGGGTGTAGACCAGTTGAGCTGGGTTATTTCACTGCCAGAGGTATTTTTAGTATAAACTGTGTACTCACATCTAAGTTTAGAGTGATTGTAATTATGTTAGAAGTTTTGTTATACAAAAATAAACAGCTGCTGGAGACTGAGAGCAGCTCGGGACCACAAAGCATTGAATGATTCACATGTGGCAATGCTTTTTCTAATGTGCCCATTGGGATTCCTTGCCTAAACTCTACTGCCTGCTTCAGCAAAGTGTTTTGCTATTCATCAATTTCAGCAGAACATTTTTAGTTATCTTTTCTGGTTTTTTGTTAACTGGGCTGTGAGAGGTGCTTTGTCATCTTGTTTTCCTCAGCAATGCCTGTACTTTTATTATAAACTGCAGATTTATCCTTGCAAAGAAACACTAAATTTATTTATTTATAGATACTATATTGTACCTACATGCTTCACATTTTCCTGAGCTGGTCTCTCAAATCTCAAGATTTTTGAAGATGTCTGAAATGGATTTATTGAATGTATGCAGAAAGCATGGGCTGCAGAAGGACAGTGTTCACATTATTGTGCTTACAAGGGGTTTGCTAGCCAAGGGCAAAGAACACTCTTCCTTAAGCCTTCAGTCAAAAACCAGTCTAGACATTTTTATCACATTAAACAGTCTGAAGCATTTAATAGGTATGTGACAGGAAAAAAAAGCAGTCTGAACTAGCTGACCAGTTTTCTTATGGGAAAAGCCTGCTGGGCTCAAGTTTTTATTCTTTGCAATGGTAATTATTATGCTGAAAATGTTTAACAGTGATGAAGACAAAGCTGATAAAAATGTTACCTTCACTTTCTGCAGGGTGTGCTGTGCTTTGGGTGACACTGCTTTTTATTTTGATGGGCCCTGCCTTTCCTGAGTGTGTGTGCCACTTGTTACTGAGCTGTAGGAGGCCAGAGAGGATGGTGGCAGCCTTAGTTAAGCACCACTTGAGAACACTCCAGTTCATCCAGCCAGTGCAAATGGCAAAACATTTCCTTTCTGTCTCTGCAAGGGTCCCTTTATCAATTTTTATGATGTAACTGGTTGCATCTGTTGATTCCCACTGCATTTGATGGCTTCCAAACACACTGCTCTTTCTTTGACCGCCACCCTCACGTCTAGAATCACTTCTTTCACCTTCCCAGGCTTCTTCCCCATTCATGCCTTGGTCTGTCTGCAGCATGGGGCAATACTGAACTCCTCACCTCCAGGAGCCCTGCCATCCCCATTCCTGAGCTCTCACAATCAATGACCCCCCTCTGATCTTGCCTGAAAGGCTGGCAGTGTTTTTGCCACTTTTCTCTTTTTCACCTCCACACATAGACACCAGCATTTTGTTTTGTTGGTCTTTCTTAAGGTATGTTCCACCCAGTTCCTTCCTTTCCAGCCATATTGCAGTAACCCAGCTTCATACTTGAAATAATCTCTAAAAATTGCCTTGCCTGTGTTATCCCAAATAATTTCCATTTCAGCTTTCCCAAACTATCTGCTGTTCTAGCGTGGTGAAAATGTGGCCATCTTCTCTTTTGATTTCAGCTGTGTGGGTCTGCTCGGGCACTTCGTCATGCTGGCTCAGCCCACATCAGTGCCAGACACCCCATCCTTGCTTCCTGTATCTTTTCCTGTTGGTAGTTCCTTCCTCCTCTTTTTGATTCTTGTGCTGTTGCCCACGCATCTGTTTCACTTCTTCCTGCCCTCAATGTTCTCATGATGTGCATGCTCTCACCATTCCAGGGAGAGAGGAGAAAGTTCTGCTCGTCTCCCTGCCTATGTGAGTGTGTTCCACATCTACCTGTGAGGGCACAGGTGTCCTCTGCTTGTGCTACATGTGTCCCTTTCCTCCTCAGCAGCAGGAGACAGGAAAGAACAGTGATGAGGAGGAGAAGGAGCTCTGAGAGGTATCAGCTCCCCCTCTTGTTTCCTGCTGCTTGACACTGAAATTGCATCCTGAAGTTAGGAATTCAGAGAAAGTGAGTCCCCTGACTCTGGTGTCGCCAGTTGGTCCAGAAAAATCAGAATAAATGGAAGTTCTCAGCATGCTGTAAATCCTGCTGTTTATTAGGAGCTGTCAAAGAAGTGTTCCAAGTGGGCTGTGTAGGCCAGCGGGCCATACCAGCACTCCTGGCTGGCAGCCTGGCTCTCCCTTCCGTCTCCATACTGCACAAATAGGTTACATACCAACACTTTTATTTTTATCCCTTTGGGAATACTGTGTCAAGTCATCCCCTTGGAGCAATCAAAACTTGAGATGCCTTTCCTTCAGAAATTTCATATATATATATATATGTTATAAACTTTTGAACAACCCAAAATGCATCCAGCAGGAAGATCTGGAGAGGTTCCTGGCTTAGAGACTCTCCCACCTCTGTCTTCAATAGCTGACATGCCTGGTTTTACCCCATTTTTCGAGCAAGCCATACATTAACATTCAGAGTGACATTTTAGGGGTGCTGTTCTCAAACAATGTAAACAGCTGAATGCCTCAATAATGACTATATTAGCACTCTGAACTGTTTTATCAGATAAACTTCTGAGCAGTCTCATGCAGCCTCCCTTTACCCCAAAGAGACAACAGCTGTCAGTTCGACAGCGACTGCTGCGACAGGAAACGGAGCACAATGTCAAGAGAGTTGTTTTAATATTTGATTAGTAGAAATGAATATGCAGATTGCACGGGTTCTCTGAGGCAGGGATTAGTGAAAGAGACTGTGATGCCATGTTTTATGCATTCCCATCTTCTGCTTGTGGTTAACTATGAGCTTACCACTAAAGGATTGGGGATATTTTTTCTTTATCCTTGGTCCCATTATCTGCACAACCTTTCTTATTGTTTTCGGAGCTTCTGGGCAGTGGCACAACAACCATGTATAAAGAAATGTGGCTGAAACAAATTGACAAGAAATGCTTTACTCTGCCACCTACCTACCATAATGAAGGAATAATATCTAAAAGTTCACAACCAGTTGCTTTTCCTCTTGCTTCTCTACGAAATTAAAGATATAAATAAGTGATAACCTGGTATATCTCCAACATGGCTGTCCATATTTGTCCTGCTGGAAAGAGAGCTTCTGGATTTCCCAATTATATGCAGCACTTTATTTTTAGCCTTGCCTAGTTGTGATACACTGTGTTTAGAAGTGGGGCAATCTCATCTTCAGCAAAATGCCTGGTTTGTGAATGAGTTAACACTGGGTGTTATTGGTGATGAAATGTTTACTTAGCATCACTACATCTGTAATTAAGACAAGTCTTACTAACCTCATTCTTTAGAGGGAGGAAGAGGAAAATGGGAAATGGCAAAGTGTCCATCCAGGACTTCAGAGCTGTCTGACTCACCACCAGCTGTAACCTGGATCCCTCGACTCCTGCCTACCCCAAAGGGAATGTGTTTTTCCTGAACAATTGGTGATGGGTGTTGGTTTTGCATACAACAGGCAGAGTGACTGGGGGTGAGGCAAATAGACAAATTGAACATCTACAACAGTGTTTAGGCCAGACAGTTATTATTATATTTTCCCCCATCCATTAAATGTCATTCTAATTCCCAAATCTACTTTTTGCGCAGGAGCGTTGAAGTGCACCCTGTGAGCCCCATATATAGTTTCTTTTCCTGATACTGACTGGGAGATTTATTTTTTTTTGTGTGATGTGAACTTGAAATGTTGGCAGAAAAATAAAATGAAACCAGCCAACTAAAAGCTCCATGGGGAGCTGCAGTCTGCTCCAGCCACACTTCAGCAAGGGCAGCTCACAGCTCTGCTGCTACAGAGAACTGAGCAGGAAAAAGGGCTGCACCTAGAAATATCTCCTACCCAGAGTTTGGATTTACTGCTGGCCTGGGCAGAAGGACAGTGGATAATTTCCATTCCAGCCAGCTGATAATACCCTGCCTGCATCCCCCCTCTCTTTGAGACAGGATTCAGGGGTGATGATGAAGGGAGATGAAAACAAACAGGCTGGCGGGTATGAGGAAGGAAGGAATGCACTGATTAAGTGCAGATGCCAGGTCTGTGTTTCTTGCTTTCATTCCATATTATCTTCTCCAGTTTAAAGAAGGGAGTGTGAAACTCTCTGTCTCTAGGATGGAAGGTGGGTGCTGAGATGGAATCTGAGCAGCATTACATCTTCTGAGATAGATACCAAAATCTTCTTACCAATGTCATGGGTTAAACTGCACAATGACAGCCTGGAAAGTATAACCCCCCCGTGCATTCCCATGGTGACTGTAGTTCATAGGCTTTATCCAGGGTACCCAGAAATTTATAATTAATTTAAACTTTCAACAAATACCTACTTTTAACATACTGCCAGTTGTCAAATAATGAATGCAGCTTTTTGATATTAATGCATTTTAGACTGCTGGAACAATTGCCAAAGATCACTGTAGCTCTGTCTGAAATTTTAACCAAGCAGTGTGGGTCACTCTTGTTTTCTCAGAAATCATCCAGAAAACCAGCAAATTATAATGTCACTTTCCTAATTTTAGATTTGAAAGTAACATCTATGTTCTTCACAGCTTATTAGTTTTTCATATATCTGTGTATTTTGAAAAAGATCCTAATAAATCATGTCCAAACTTTAATAAAGTTTGGTTTGAAGTAAAGTACCTGACTATAGGAGGGATTATTTCAAACACGCAGGAATTTAGAAATTATTACAAAAATATGATCCTGACCTTTCATTGCATTTTATTAATACAAAGTCTGGGCCTGTGTCAGTGTTTGGAAACAGACAACTGTGTCCTCAGGATGTGGTCATGGAGCAGCTGATATTTGTAGTTTATTTTTGTTTGAGGTACTATCTTGTGTTCTTTCCAAAACTTTTCCATGCACTTAAAAAGGAAAGACTGTGATATTAATGTAGTTTGGAAGTTTGTTTTCATGGTATTTGTAGTTAATAATTCAGTCTTAGAATCTTGCAGTTGTTTTATGTCCTTGGATCCCCGACCTCTTGTATTTGTAACAGGAGTGATGCTCACTTAAGGTTGTTGGGTGTTTGTCTGTACTCCCACCTGAACTCTTCTTAGAATTTTAATTTCAAACATTTATTTATGTCTTTCTATGACATTAAAGTACAGGAACCACTTCTACTTGAGGTCTTTTAGAGCACAAAGCTCCAGAATGAAGCTAAAAAGAAGAAACTGAAGTTCTAAATGTCAAAATCGCCCATGATTTTAATTCAGATAATTTGCACAAATACTTCTTATGCATGTACCTAAAAGTGAGAAACACTACTCACTGGCTTAAGATGTGTTGCCTGTCAGCAGCAGATTAAAAACCAGTAGAAATTAAGTGTGGTCTTAATTGCCCAAAGACCATATTGAAAACTTGTTTTTTTACTAAAGCTGCCAAATCCCATTCCTTTAATGCTCATTGCTGTAATGATACAAGGTGTCAGAGTTTACAAAACTGTAAAGAGAGAGTCTGGGCTTCAGTAAATCGGAAAAGACTTGAGATGTTTTGCAAGTGCTACATGTGTGTTTGTTTGTTTTATTATTCCATGAGGTAACCTTTGTTTTAACACTGCCTTCTGTTGAAAGCCACAGAGTGAAGTAATTAAACTTAATAAAAGTCACTGCTGGTTAAATCAAGATACATTGTATGCATCTATCACATGCTGTAGCAGTTCAGAAAGCATCTTGGCAACTATTGCACAAACTATTGTTTCCATCAAAGTCCAATTTGCTCTCTATGACTACCTGGGGACGAGGTGGCTTCCAGGAAATGGGACACTCGACATTATACTAAATAACTCTTGAACACCTCTAACACTTCTGCTGGGCTAAAGATGAAAATGTAGCTTCTTCCACGTTTTTAGGCAACCTTTTATATGGTTAGTGTTTATTATTGGAATGAGGCAAAACAGGGAGGGTTCTAGGGAAAGGTTCCTCGTCACAGGCTCACGTTATGAAATGAAGTTCACTTGATGGATCTGAAACAAAACATTATTGTTAGATGCATACTGAATAATACGTGTACATGAAAATCAATTGTCTTTTACTGTCTTCTGATGAGTCAGATTGCTAAATCCTCTCTACAATTCACAGCATTATGAGCATTTTCCCTCCTGAAATAATCCCTTGGGAAGATCTGTGCCTTTCCCCTTGCCTTTCACCTTTGCTGTTACAAAATCAAGAATGTGAACACCAAATTTTCTATCACCAGAAGGAAAGAACACTAAAAACAACTTTACTTATTCAGTGAAGTTTATTGTTTTGTATGTATGGTTTATCATTTTTTAACACTTAAGTTTTTAGTAAGCTCCAGTTATGATAGCTCTGCATTTTAGCTCACTGTTCAAGTCAACCTTTTTTTTCTGGGAATATGTATAGATTCTCTTATTGCATTAGGAGTTTCTTTGAGGATGAGTAAAATTTTACCTTGTTTTGGAACACTTTGGTTCTGAAATTGCCAAGCTACTTTTATTGTTCCAGGCATTTCAAGTGGCATCTGTCTGAAGGCTCATTTTGGTTGGCAAGTGAAGCTAATAAAGTTGGTTTATAATGGTGACACACAAGGACCAATCCCAATCCTATCAAAGCTGTGTGATGACTTTGGTGATCCATTTGGATCAATTCAAAAGGGAAACTCTGCTCCAGTGACTCTATATTGCTGTTGAGCATAGAAATAATTTGCTTTCTTGGGACTACAAGTATCTGTAATTTAGAAGTTTATGAGGAATTAGACCTGAGTGAATCATCTGAGAAGCTTTCCATAATGGTGTGATTTAAATGTATTTCCAACTGTCAGAATGTAGTCTTGTTCTACTGTTGGAAATATACCAGAATAAGTTTGTTTACATAACCAGCATGTCTCTTTATACACCATTCACTTCTCATAAAGGCAGATGCTCTTCCCCCAAAAAGGCTGGCACTTAGCAAGCACGTAGGTCAGAAAATGAGGTTTCAAATGAATGGGAAGGCTGGGGAAAACTCTAGATATGAACAAACTAGGAAGCCATTAGGACAAAAAGAAAAAAATGTGAGGAAGCTGGAAGGTGATGTTTGAGTCCTGTGTTTTACCCTAGGAATTCTACTTGTTAGAAAGAGTGGCTGTGATCGGAGGAGGTGACTGAGGCCCAGTTTGGCCCCCAAGGCAGGACCAGGAGCAGGTGCTCTCATTTCTGAGCTCTGCAGGGGCAGCCTCCCTGGACTGGGGAAAATGCTCAAAAGATTGGTTCAGAACAGGCCCCTTCTTGTTGTGGTCTAACCCCTCAGCTGCCCCTGCAAGCCAGTGCATTCCAGCAATTAAAACGAAATGGAAAATGAGACAAAATGGAAATTGATGCTGGTGCTAGACGATGCATGCTCAGGCGCCTGTTGTATGTCTGTTGTTGTTCCTGGACCTTGTTTTGGGGAGAGCTGTTTTAAGTTGCTTGCATTAGTCGTGGGAATAATGCGTTTAAAAATAGCCTACTGAAAAATTACTCTTTTAAAAAAGGAAGAAAAACCAACAAACCAGCAAAATTTGACTGTGAAAGAGCCTGGAGAGCAGTGAAATCTTGGAATTGTTTGATAGTATAGTGTGGGCACTGCAGCAAGTGTGACTCTTCCTGTTACTTTTTACATAGTATTCACACTACAGTGGCTTTTATTTTCTTAAAACTTAACTCTGAATTTTAAGTTCTGGTGTTGTAACCAAGGTTTCATGTTTAAAAAACACCCTGTATCTGCATTTTGTTTATGTTAATGTCAGTACCTTTATGACCAAATGCATTTGACATTGAGGAGTAAATATATGAAGATCTGACTTTCTTCAAGTTTCTAGAAATTACTACATTATTTGAATATGAAAGTGCTTCAAAGCCTAGTTAAAAAATGAAAGGGGCATTTTAATAAGAAGTTCAGTGCTGCACTGCCTGTTCAGCCATGGACAGCTGGATTTTTACTCTAGTCCACAGCTCTACAGGTGGACTTGCTGGACTGGGATGAACTCAATAAAAAAACCCCAAAAGTTAGAGAAGTCTGCTGATCTAGATCTGGTTGTCTTTGTTATGAAGAATCTTGTTTACCAAAGAGGAGTGGTGGTGAAGGTTATATGTACTTCAAGGTGGGGGGAAAGAGTGGGAAATAGATTTGTTTTTTTAATTGCTTCCTTGTATTTGTAAGAAAAACATATATTCCTGGGCAAGATTACTAAACTCAGCATAGTTTTGGGTGGGTGCTGCACTTGAAACCCACACAGACAGTAACTGGGGCAGGTTTAGTGGGTGTAATTCAAAGGGGTATGTGGTGAAATGGCAGAGAGTGTGGAGCTCCTCACCTCGCACTCAGCAAACAGGGATTCATTCCAGAGGCAAAAATAATAATTACTAAAGAAAAGTTTACAAGTCCTGTAGCAATACTCGGGGCTAAGCAAACTGCGGAAATGGTGAGTTTCTGTGTTTGAAACTGGGGGGGTCAGCTCTAAGGAACACTGCTGTCCTTTCCAGCAGTGTCTCAACATTGACAGGATGTTTATGGGATCCAAGGAGTATCCTATCCATCATGCTAGCCAGCCCTGGGGATTAGTTTAGAATATCACCTCTTTCCCCAAACATTTGTCTCCTTCGTATTAACAGAATCCTTTCCTCCTCCTGTTCAGCCACACCTTGTCCTTCTTTTGGTCAAAGAATGAAAAAAACCCAGGATTTATAGTCCACACACCCCAGATTTAGCTTAGTGCAGCTAAGCTTACAAAAGAGGAAGACATTTGTGTTAATTAATGCTCTTCTGCACATGGTTAATTTTGTGTCCTCACTCTTTGGGTACTCCAGGTGAATTTCATATGATTCAAATCATGCCTTCAAGGCATAAATCAGTGTTGAAATAAAGGGAGATACCTCAAAAGTATTTAACTACTGCACTTCACCTGCCTCTCCCTTGCAGAGGTGTATTTATATGAGTGTTCTCTCTGCTTTTGTGAATGGTATGTATTCAGAGAAGTTGTTACACTTTGAGAACTCTTAAGTCAGTAAGAAGATTTTCTTTCAGTTTTTAAAGGCTGTATAAAAGTTTTCAAATTAAAATTTTGCTGTCTTTAAATTTAGTTCCTTAACCTTCTATTTCCCCCAGTTGAATCCTTACACATTTCATTGTTATTCAGTTTCTCTAAAGAGAGTAATTCTTGATTCTCGTTATAGTGAGGATATATGCATACATATATTTGCAGCCATATGAATGCTACAAAGTCATGTTTGTTTGGGTTTGCTGGTTGGGATTGGTTTTGTTTTTCACTCTCTTCTAACTGCTTAAAAATTGATGAAGATTAACAGAGATCCAAAGAGTGACAGGGGAATATATTTTATTTTGGTGATCTGAAAAGCTAACAGGGTTAAGAAAAAATGGGTTTTTGAGAGGAGTGCAAGAAATGTGAGAGACTGAAAAGAGCTTTTCTAAAGGCAGAGAGAATATTCTTCACCTTCTGCACAGCTGCCAAAGCATACGGCTTAAAAATGTTGTTTGTTACAATTCCTCCAACTCCTTGCTGCAAGTACTCAGGCTGTCTTTCCCTCACACTTCATCTGTCTCAGTTCATCTGTAAACTGAAGTGACCTGCGAGAGCAGAGCTAGAGAAGAAATTGGTAAGGTGGTAAATAACAACGAGCTTGAGTTCCCGAGACAGAAGTTGATTGCTTGATGAATTCTGAGCAATCAGGCGTGTTTTCTTGCCGCTAAACGCGAGGTTATGCAAATAAGATGAAAGGCTGTAATCCTGGTTCCTGTGACAGAGGGTGGTGCTGGGTTGCTGGGTTGCTGTGTCCTGGTCCAGACCCCTGACTCCAGAAAGGCAGCTGGACAAGTGGAGAGGGCTCAGGCTGACTGCAAGGTTTGAAAAATGCGCATTGCAGCAGAAACTGAGGAGATCCTTCTATTTCACGTCTCAGCAATGAAGTAACATGTTCACCAGACTGTGTGAGTACCCAGATAAGGAGAAGACCCCTGTGAAGAAGGGATTTTACAGAGCTGTATTTCTGTGGCTGGATGATGAGCTCAGCCAAGCTAACCAAGTGCATGTGTGTAGCATTAAGGTAACCAGTCTTTCTGAGAGTTCAGTGTCTGCTCGAGCACTCTTTACATCCAGGTTTCAGAGTGCCAGGTGCTGGAGGAAGCGTTAGGATGTGCCTTACACAGGAGTTCAGAGCAGTTGCAGAACTTGAGGGTTTTTAAATCCGGGTGTGTGTGGGCTTCAGTGCCAGCATAAAAGGGTAAAAGCCATTTATATAGGCTTGGGACTGTGGACGAGTATTCTTCAGGGTCTTAAAAGTGCCACATTTCGGATGTTTTAGTACAGAATGTGTCAGCTTTTCCCAGAAGGATGGGAGCATTTATTGCTGCATGAACTACCTGTTGTATTTGAAGGAAGTTTTCTTCTTGAGAACATTCTGATAATAAAATACATTTAAATAGATAGGGGAGCAGCCACCATGCTATAAAAATAGAGTGGTTATCACTTCAGATGTGTATATTTTAAGTCATCTTTGCTGCAAGAACAAGCACTAAGTTTCCAATTTGTTGTGATTATTCTGAGCTACTGTGTGAAGTCCATGAGCTGTATAGAACATGACCCCATTATGCTGCTGCAATGGGGTAACTGTCCTGTTATCCAGCTTCCTTCATGAAATGAGGGAAAAGCAGCTCTATGCTGATCTAACCTGGAAGAGACATGACAATTATAAGTATTTTCAAAGAAATAATACAAATTAATAATTTGGCACGTTCCTTGAAAGGATCTCAAAACATCTCGTAATCCTCATGAATAAGATTTTATTTCTTGTTTACAGAGTGGCAAGGGCCAAATGCACAGGACTGGCAAAAAGAAAAGGGGGCTTTTGATAAGATACTGAATATAGATGATCTATTTTATTCAAAATAGGGAGAAAAAAGGTACACATGAACTGTTTAAATATCATTTAGTTTTGGGTTGTTTTTTTTTTAATTAGAGAGTACAGATCTATTATTTGGAATTTTCATCCCATTTGAAATAAAAGTGAACACTTAAGGATGACATGTATATATAACTTTCAAATCGTATTTTTGATTATTATAGAGAGTGAATTCATTTATCTTATTCCCAAGGCTTTGGAAATGTGATGTGTATTTTTGATATTTCTGTGTCAATGACCAAAAACGGGCAGGAGACAGATTAACATGAAAACATACTTTGCATGTTTTAAGTAGTAGGGTTATTTTTTCAGTAGAAAGTTACCAAAATAACTGTTCTTAAAACCAGTGTTGGACAGAGTCTTTTAACAGTTCTTTTATTCTCATTCTTTTTCTTATTTGAAGATGTTTAATGTGAATGAAAACAAGTCAGAGAGCGGGGGTACTACAAAGCTCTTAAACTTTTTTAAGCACTTGCATTCATTCTGGGTTTAAAATTCAGTCGAAGAAGACGTTTCTGTCTGCATGGCTTGCCCGGGCTGTCATGCTCTCCCTGGAGTTTTATGTCGGCTCTTCATTCTTCTCGCTTGGACAAATTTTCCCTGGCCTTGTGCCTGTGCTGCAGCGGATCCAGAGCTGAGCTGGTCACACTTGAGCCATGTGGAGCCTCTGGGGACAGTCAGGAGTGGCTGAACATCACCAGTTGTCAGGGCAGGGTGAGGTCAGTGCTGTGGCCGTGTCCTGCTGTCACCCTCCATATCCTGTCTCGCAGGATGATTTCCTGACATCCAGCAGTCAGGCTTATCCTGCCTTGCTGCTGCCAAGGGTATTCCCACTCTGCTCCAGTCTATAATCAGGATACTCTGTGTCCTAGATGGCATTAGGAGGCGGGAGCAATCACTTCAGATTAAATGAACTTCAGTATTTAGGAGTATTTCGTTGGGCATTTTCTGGTGTAAAGCAGTGTAACCTGGAAGGCATTGGAAAGGATGCTGGATGATTTGCTGTCTTTATTGTTATGTCCATACAATATGACTTCTGTGTTTTATTTTAAATTAACGATTTTGTTACATTTGTTCTTTTGCAGAGGTGCACAATACAACTACCTAGTTTTATTTAATGCCCTATATCTTTAAACAGTATTTTCCCCTATAAATTTTGATATATATATTAGTCGTATCTTGAGTTAGGGATAAAATACGACTGAAAATACCCAGGACTTTATTTAACATAAATGAAATTTGAAACAAAAAATATATTTTGCCTATGTAGCAGACAATTTAGGATGTTAAGAAAAAATGCAATCTGTCTCTGTAGCATCTGATGTTTTCCAGTAAAAAAAGAAGCACTTGTCTGCATTACAGGTTGTGGTATTCTGTCACCTAGAGCTGGGCTAATCCCAGCCCTATTGTACTCTAGAAGTTACAGTGCAAGTGTTTTCCAAATAATTAACTTCATCTATCTATTTTACAAGTATTTTTCATTTTAAAGATATGAAACAAAAGTACTCCTAGGAAGAAAACTCTTGATTTGAAAATGCACTGTGACTTTTTAGTACTTCTGTGTGAAAGGAAAAGCTAAAAGTTGCTTTTTTTCCTGCTTGGCCTTTGAAATACTCCTTTTGATGGACAGTAATTGAACTGTGGTTTTCCATTCCATTTCAGATTTTTCTTCCGTAATCATGGCAAAACCTTATGAATTTAACTGGCAGAAGCCAGTTCCCTCTTTTATGCAAGATGGAGCCGTGTTTGATAGATATGAGGAGGTAAGAGGCCAGTTGCCTTTCATTTGCTATTCACTTTTAAATATGCAGAAGTTCTAGAATATTTCATGTTTTGCTTTCATTGTACACAAAGAAACTTTAATTTCATCTGGTGGTACCTCCAGAAATGTCTGTGGGGAGGCAATGCCAACACACTTCATTGCTATATATTGTTTTTTGCTTTTAAAAGAAATAGCTTTAAAATATATTTAATCCCTCTGATTTGAAATAAGCCCTGAGGAAGAGAAGGGGAGAATTGGATCAAAATACTTGTATGGTGCATAAAACTCTCATCTTTGCAGATTCATAAAGCACATTATTGAACAAAGTGAATCCTTCAATTTTTTTGTACTATCTATCGAATGGAGGGAGGGAGAATATTGCTTTTTATATCTATAAACTGAGGCCCTGCCTATTACAAGGGAAAGTAAGAGAATACAGAACATTTATATTCTGATTTAAATGCATCATTTGTGTTCTGGAGTGGTTTTATCTACTTTAGAAGATCAATCTGCACTTTATCTGAAACATGATTACTATGATCCTGCTTTCAGCTGTGCTTTAATCCACATTTATTAAAGGAATGCAAAACACAGCATTTTGCACAGACAGCTGAAATAAAATGCTCAGAAGTTTACCTTATACTCAGCATTGATGTGCTGGTAAGAATAATTTTATCAGGGTCTATTTTTAATCTTGTTTGAACAGGAAATCTCTATAAATTGAAGGTAAGTGCCTTCAGGGATATTAGTATTTTTTTATCTGTTGAAATGTAAGTAAAAGGTATTTTTTATCACGAGGCCTTCCAAGATAGGGATAGTTGGTTTACCCTGTATTTCCAGATTTGTGGCCAGATAGATGAAGATGGAGACTGGTGGACGTGAAATTCCTTAGAAAGGCAGTTCAGCAAAGCTTTATTTTCCTTCAGCAAACACTGCTGCAGAAACAGCCTGTGAGGAGCCAAGTGAGGGGGCATGGCCTGTGTTTATTCTCTTGCACCTTCAATGAGAAACAGAGAATGGGCAGATACAGGAGAGTTTTAAGTGCTGAGATTTCGGTGTGATATCAGAGACACTCGGTGGGCACCTGGGCCTTGGATGTAGTGACAGGGACAATGTCAGGCAGAATTTGTTCTGCCCTCAGCAGGCACCTCTGTGAGACTCCACAAATCCGGGCACACGTAGGGTGAGGAGGTGGTGCCGAGGTCTTGCTCCTTGCAGCTGAATTTGCTGCCCCCAAAACCCTGCAGAAATGGGGGTTCTGCTTTCCCCCTGTGGAGCAAAACGTTGTTTGTCCTTCCTATGGTCCTCTCCTGCTCCAAGAGTTGCTGCAGTTAATTCCAGGTTTTCTGTGGCACAGTTGGGAGCCTGGTTTGTTTCCTCACAGAGCACTCTTCTCACAAATGCTCCTCAGTTTTCAATTAAGGAAGTCAGGAAGTTCTGGATCCTCTTTTTCTTGAAGGAGTGATTGATTCTGCACAATGTTTTCCTGCATTTTAGCTTCATTTATGATGCTCTAATTGAGGCTGGAGGTGTGTGGAGGAAATTTCTTCCTGAATTCAGCTAATCTGATTTTTGCCTTGCCTAGTCTCTTGTGGAATGTCATTCTTTCCTGATTTCTTCTACAAATCAATATCCTTCAAGCTCTCCTTGTCAGATACTCTGGCTGCAAAACACTCACAGAATGTACACTGCCACAGTCGAACAGAAAAGTGCTCCCCAAATTCTGAATGTTAAAAGGAAATGTGACCATTTGATCCTGAAGGTAGCATTGGCAAATTGTATACTTTTCACCTTAAAGTGTTTCATTTTCAGGTGTTTTTTTTGATGTTCCATTTCATTAAGATTTTTTATTAGGTAAGAATCACTGGTTTAATGAAATAAAACATCTTCATAGTTACAATGAGGTAGGAAAATATTAATTATGTGCATTCCAGTGTCTCAGGCAACAACAAAAAGACAAATGATTAAAAATTATCTCTTTTTTTAAATTCTGACTCCCTTGTTTCTGGTTGGTTTTGGAACAGCAAATTCTGCAGGAAGGTCTTTGGGAAGAAACAGAACAATCCTTTATTTTTGAATGATAAATAATTGATATTTGTCAAACTGACTAAAATAATGCTCTGTATATTCTTTTCTATAGGAATCTTTTGTCTTTGAAAGCAACTGTCTCTTCCAAGTGGATGAATTTGGGTTTTTTCTCAGCTGGAAAAGTGAAGGAAAGGTACATTAAAATTATATCAGGAATGTATACGATATATTATTGCACTTGATTTATATTCTGGATTTAAAAATATAAAATACTGTGTTAGTTTATTTACAAAATTAGCCTTCATGCTATTCTTTTAGAATTGACAGAAGTGAAGCATTTAAGAGGCAATTAACTGATATTAAAGGGAAATATACTGCTTACTGTTTATTAACAGTGTTTACAAATAAAATTCACTGCTTATTTTTGCTGAAATTCCCAATGGAACCTTTGAACTTGTACTCTTTTTGTCATTTCAGGAGGGACAGGTATTAGAATGCTCCCTGATCAACAGTGTTCGTTTTGGAGCTGTACCAAAGGTACTCTATAGTTACTTTATACTCTTCATTTAAAAAAAGAATATTTAAACTGAAGGTGAAATGCAGGATGGCATTCATTTCTTTAAGTAATACCAGCAACACAGCTTTTATTTTGCAATCATAGCCTAAAATATCAAGTTTTTAAGTGTTGTTGTGATTGCAGTGGGAGGATTCAGTCATCTGGTCTTTGTGATGTAGTACAGGATTCAGGATGTAGTGGAAGCTGAACAGACATTAAGAGCACATATCAGGAGTTTTTAATTATTTTGTAACAGTGTATTGTGATACTTGTTTTTGAGATGTGGGAGAAAAAGTTTCATTTTCCAGTTTTGTTCCTGTCTGTTTGGATTTATTTTATCTTCTTGCTCCATTGGCACAAAATGTGGAAAGATTTGTTTGCATCCCTCTTTATGCATTTAGGTGGTCAGAGAGGGCAGCTGGTCACAGTTTGCCTTTTTAAAGACTATCATCAGCAGAGGAGTTCTGGAGAGCCCCAAAACTTTGGAAGTATTCTCAGTGATATTCTTCAGAAGGAACATGCAGGATTTTCTGCAGTGCCTTGTGGCTTTCCCTCCTCCAGGCCTTCAGTTTAGAAGATTTGTTGTGAACTCTGCCTTTCCACTTTCACATGTGAAGTGGTTTTGTGTTGACTGTAGGTAACCATCTCTTAGAAATTCTCTTGTGAATCCATGAACAGAGATCTCTGCCCCACAGAGAAAGGCCATGAGATGTGGTGATGCAGACAACCCCGTTCTCCACATGCTGACAGCCACACCAATGTGCTTCAGACTTCACCTCTTTCTTTGAAAAAAATATGCCCATTAAATCTCCAGCAGCACAGACAACAGCTTGTGTGACAGGTCGCTAAGAAACAGCCAAGAAGTCACAGAGATCGTGACTCTCAGGAACTATGGACTTAACTAGATTGGAATAATTAACTTAGAGATTAGTACTGTTCCTCTGCTTCCAGTCCTTGGAGTGATTAATTTTTCTTTTTCGTGATGAAAATATAAGTTCTCACAATCATGTTCCTGTTAGAATAGATTGTTTTTTCAGGTTTGCACACAATATTTCTAAGTGAAAGCACTCATTTAAGATGACTGGCAAAGGTTTAAAGGTGTAAATGTATAGGGAGGTGAAAATGCATTTTTACCATAGTGCACTGCATAACAGAAATGTTGCAAATGTAACAAGTTATTTATTCTGTTTCACAGGATCCCAAAATAATAACTGCACTCGAGGCTGTTGGAAAATCAGAAAATGAGTTGGAAGGACGGATAGTGTGTGTTTGCAGTGGCACAGATCTGGTGAACATCAGCTTCACTTTCATGGTAGCAGAAAACACAGAAATTGCCAAGGTATTTCACAATTAAACAGTGTGTGGGAGTTAAAAGAAGAGCTCATCAGCAGTGCTCAATTGTTTTTCCTAAGTCTGCCTGCATGACAGTGCTCAATTGTTTTTCCTAAGTCTGCCTGCATGGCTGACTGAAATATCTGGTTTAGTGTCTGCTGTCTCACTCTTCCACAGGACAGCAAATATCCATGTGGAGCATTTTGTAACATGTCTGTGTGCCATGGTGAGAGGAAATAGTGGTTTTATCAGCCTGTGCATGCAGGGATTTATCCAAATTAGACACTGAGACCATTCTGTATAGGACAGAGCATTCCCTGAGCT
Source organism: Orthonyx spaldingii (assembly GCA_013397795.1). NCBI lineage: Eukaryota > Metazoa > Chordata > Aves > Passeriformes > Orthonychidae > Orthonyx > Orthonyx spaldingii. The sequence goes on from VZTJ01000863.1 coordinate 418,249, forward strand.
GTTCAGTGTCTCTGTCTGTTCAGTGTGGGGCTGGTTCAGCAGATGAGGTGATGCTGGTGCAGTGGGTCTGTGATGGGGATTCTGAAGGGAAGTGCAATTACTGCCATTTTCCTGGTGGGTGGAGTTCAGCCCTTCAAAATTATGTTCAGTGATAACCTAATTGTATCGTGTGGTTCATATTTTTTGAAAAGACAAAAGCAGGAAAGAAAATGTTCTTTTGTGAGGATTCCAGTGTACACAGGTTCTTTTCTGTTTCCTGTTGACATGGAGCAGTCTTAAGGAAACAATTGTGCTTTTTTACACGTCATCTTTCCTGAGAGCTTGAGATTGCAGTTCACATGCAAGTTCAGGGCTCCACCTGCCCTGGCACTCTGCTGTAAACTGCTCTGAGAAACCTGATCAGAGTGCTGATAGTACACTGCTATCTGAGATCCAGACATTCATGGGGTTTTAAAAATACACACTCTTTGCTTTTCTTTTCTGATTGGATGTGTTTAGGATTATAATCTGTTTTGCCTGTGAGATTAATGTTAAATAGTGATCAGTACCACACACCTGTTAAATCCCCTCCTTTAAAACTGTTTGCTGAATGCAGCATCACCAAATCCCTTGGCAGACCTGGTTTATTTTTCATTGCTTCAGATCCATACCTTTGGAAACACTGGCAAGGCTGGGTAAACTCCTTTATAGGAGACATACTTGTATAACTTCTGTGGGTACACTAAATTGATTTTACTGTGTGTATTTTCAGCAGACATTAAGGGAAATAACGTGTCAGAGTTATGTTTTGAAAGCATTTGAAAAAAGAAGCAAAGCAAAGGAGATGTTGGCAGCATTCACTTTCATACTTAACCCAACAGTGTCTCTGATTTATTCTGAAAACAGCTGCAGTTAAGTTTCTCAGCCACCTTAGATCTCAATAATCTGTATGAGACTAATTGGTTTGTGAGAATGTTGGCCCATTACACAGACTGTCACAAGAGATGAGCTAATTATGCTGTCGAAAAGATCTACTGCTCATTAACAGCCAGGCCTTACAGAAATGGTGTGTCATGCTGCAGTGGGCAGGCTCTGAGAGGCCCATGGATGTCAGAGTCCTGCATTTGGGAGCCTCTCCACCAAAATATATATCCAGAACTGTCAGCAGTGATGATCCACCTCATCTGATACAATATGGTTGAGGCACGAGGGGGAGGATAAAGCAGATCAGGCCAAAAAATCAATGTAGAGCTTTCTTAGTTGCCTCCGCAGGGGAATTTGGCCTGTACTGTGTTGACCTTTGGTATATGGTAAATGCATCAACTTGCTACTGCACTTCTGTGCTAAAATAGAAATTTCTAGCAGTTACCTGCACATAGAAATGCTGCTGCTTAATTCTTCCTGTTTTGTTCAGGAGAAAACATCTTTCTTTGGGACACAATAAATCTCCTCTAGAAGAAACAAGCCTTTACGTAGTATTAAGTAACTGTGCAGCTGCTAACTGCAGTTTAAAATAGGCCTTGATTCAATCCATGTTCAAATATGGGTTTTTACAACCCTCTTTTGAAATGACAGAGACAAGAGTTAGGAGGAGAAGGGGCAATGACTGAAGCTTAAGCTGCCCAGATGTGTGTGAGGATTGTAAAATAGGTGTAAGAAACCTGTAGTTTCTGCTGTTCCCCCCTGTTGCCATGAGGAACAGAGCATTGCTCTGTCCCTTCCCTATCTTCTGTTCCTTCCTCAGATAAAGCAAGGTCAGGATTGGTCTGTACCTGATTGGGATACTTTAAAATGGGGAAATTGAGTGGCAGATTCAAACACAAAAGCTCAGAACCTTTCTGCCCAGAAAGATTCTGCTTCTTTAGGTGATAATTTACAATTGGAAAAGAAGCAATTGCTACTCACTGAAGGCTGGGTTAGAATGGGACTGAGTAACCACGGCAAAGAAAATTGGTGGAAATTCCTGGCTTCTTCAGCCTGTCCATGCAAGGAGTGGTACCAGTGGGAGGCAGGTTCTGCCAGGTCCCTGGCACAGGGTGGCAGAGTGGGACAGTGCCTGGGGGTGCCCCAGCTTGGCAGGTGCCTGCTGTGAGCAGTGCTGAGCCCTCCCCTCTGGGCCCATCCAGGCTGGCCATTGTCATCTGTCATCACCTGTGCCCCAGGACAGCCCCGTGGGGCCTTGGTGCTCAGCAGGGCTGGCCAAGGCGTTGCTGAGCTCCAAGTATAGCTATTCCAACAACAAGAGTGCATTTATTATCTCTCCACTTGTCTCCAAGCTCCAACTCTGGTATTTACATTCTATCTACTTAAATTTTATTGGTGTTTTCAGCTGAGAAATTGGTTTTCATTTCCACTCTTAAAACAGCCACAAAATACGGTGTACTCTGTGTCTGATTGCAAGCAGCTGTCGTGGTCCACGCCTAAAGCAGCTCCACTGTGGTAGTAGAGGGTGGCTGTAAAAGGTGGAATTTAAAACCTGATGTTTGGAATCCTGATTAAATCAGGTTATATAAATTATCCTGAGCTAAAATTAAAACACACATATTAGAGATGAGAACGTATGTGTGTATTTTTCTTTTTTACTTCCCAGATGGACTTTCTGTGCCCTAGTAATTGGATAATCTGTTTTCCTCAATCTAGGACATTTGAAAAGGCCAGTGAGTATTTGGAGGTGAATTTCCTTGGGGCAGAAGTGGTGTCGTGCTGATGTGAGTCCTTAGGCACATGGGCTGCCTATCCAACACTGCCATTAGTCCAATAAAGCTATTGTGCTTCAGTGACCCAAAATCTGGATTTCTTGTCTTCTTTGTTCATCCACTCTGGCAATGCATTATGGAGTTTAGCTTAAAAGATTAACCTAAGTCAGCTTTTAAAACATTACTTAATATTAGTGCATGTCAGGTTAGTTTTCCTGGACGGTTATTCTTTCCCAGATCCATGTGTTTTGTTGGAAAAGACCATTTCTCCACCTCATAGATTTTACCCTTCTGCTTGAAAGTACTGTTCCCCATGCCCTGCTGGCAGAGAAGTTCACTGAACACTCCTAATTCAATTCAAGGAAGAGCCTTACTGTTCAAATCATAATTAGAGAGAAAGCTCCCACCGGTGTTTAAGAAAACCTAGCTTTGGGAAGTGCTGATGGACACCATTCCTCTGGCAGTAGGTCTGGGATGGGAACAGCCACGGGGGGGACAGGGTGGGAAGGAGAGTGGAGCAACCTTTTACACTGGTTTTACACTTTCACTTGGATTTGATAGAAAGTAGATGTGTTCTACAGGTGTGTTGCTGAGGCAGTGATTCACACTGGTGGCTTAGCCTGTGAGGCAGCAGAATGAGCACAACGTGCTAAAATGCTTAATTGCTCACACACTGACAAACAACATAAAGGTAAATGCAGGCTTTATCATACAGCTACTAATATTCATGGCGTGGAAGTCAACTGCAGTTGAAAACATTTCATTTTGACATTCTAAACTTCTCAGCTTCTCAGTTGGAATGAGAAAATTTTTTTTCCAGTTTTTAAAAAATGGTTCTAGTAAGATGAAGCACTTCAGGCTGATTGCTTTTGCTGGTGTTTCTACTATGTGGCTCTTTCTGACTTACAAAAAAAAATTTGTTTCATAGAATCGTGGAATGGTTTGGGTTGGAAGGGACCTTAAAGACCATCCAGTTCCAACTGCCCTGTCATGGGCAGGGACACCTTCCACTAGACCAGGTTACCCATCCAGCCCGGCCTGATTGACCCTGATTTCTTTCCCCTTGAAACAAGCTATTAAACATTTTCCCAAATCATATTGTTAAGAGGGCAGTTAGAAGGTAGCAGAAGATTCCCATGGGAATAGTCCAGAAATGTATTACAGAAAAGTTCTGTTTTCCCATAGCTTTGTTTTGTTTTGATGTTTCAAAGCAAAACTCTCCAAGAAACCTGCAAAATACACTTGAGCAGATCTCTAGAAGCCTCTTGCTGTTCTCTGTGTCCCACTGTGGAAGTATGTGGCTTATGTCTCTTAGCCCACATGATAAACATTTCTGTATCATCATTGCCTTAAATATATGATCACAGTTTTCCTGTGCCCAGTATGTAATGCCATGTTCTCTAGAGAAATCTTCATTTCCCAGCCTGCAGTTAACTATTGGTGCTTTGCATGTGCTTTTCTGCTCTTTCATGTACATTCTTGGCTATGCCACTGTGGAATTATCAGTAAACTGACAACTTTAGCCCTGGTTCTCCATAGCCAGGAGGTCGATTTCATTGTGTAAAGCTCCACGGTGTTTCTCTCAGTTTGCATACAAAGGCAGCCAAAGTGATTCTTCCAGAGTAGGCCCCTCCAATGCTGGAAAAACCACTCCAGGGTAGGAAGTTTTGTTGAAGTGTGGTAGCACTCTGGACACATTGGGGAGCTCCCAGTACAGAGCCTGTGAGCCTCAGCTGTCCTGTTGGAATACTTGAAAGTCAGAAGGATCCCTTTTATCTTTGTGCCAGTAGCTTCACAGAGATAGCCCTCAAAAAATCAGCGCTGTGGTTGGCCAGGCAGGGAAGGGGTTTGGCACTGTCACTCCTCAGGTCTCCTTGCTGTGGCCGCCTGGGGTGAGAGGAAGGGTGATTTCCGTGGAGCAGAGAGGAGTTTTGAGACGCCTGCATTGAGAGAAGAGGGACATCTGCTGGCTGAGGGCAAGTGCCAGGGATTCCTGCCAGCCCACGGCTGTCTTGGGAAGCGGTGGGAAACAACTCTCTGTGGGCTTCCTGAGCCTTCAGGCTATGGAGCCCTTGACAGCCAGTCACAGACACTGAACACCAAAATCAGAGGGTGATGCCTCCTTGCCTCCCTGGCTTTTCTGATGCCTGGAATAAGTGGGGTGCAGCTCTGGAGAGACCATACCGGAAAAGGGAAGGTAAAATCTTGAGAGCTCTGGGTAATACTGACCCCACGGGTCAATAAACCATGCATGGCCTTGTCCAGAATTTCATGAGCTGTAGGCTGTGGTGATTTTTAGCCTTTCATAATTCTTGTCCTTTTTAACCCTGCCTAAATGAAAGGTTGATGGCTAAAATAGAGCTGAAAGGCCACACTTATTTGTGCACTCTGCCAGTGCTGCCCATGTTTCATCAGTGAACCTCAGCTAAACCAGGGTCATTAAGTGCCTCAGAAGCATTTCAATCCTACAGCAAAAGCCAAGAGTGCTTCTTTGATTGATTTTTCTTGCCCCTTCTCCTTCTAGAGATGTTTGACAGTGTTTGATCTTGTCAGAGATAAACAACACAGTGCTTGTTCCAGCCTGCAGTGTAGATTTTGGCCTCTTGTGTCAGCCTAAGGATCTAAGCTTGGGTGCACTGGTGTTTGTTTGTGTTTCTTTTCATGACTGTTGATTTTCTAGGATTAGGTAGCAGGGCCCAGATCCCTCTCTGAATCTGGAACAATATTTGTATGTAGGGAGCCATTCAGGAGTTACCTCCACAGATTAAAGGTGCAGAACCGTATTTTGAAAATTGGAAAATATTCAGCGCTAGCATCAGTAAGAGTCCAACGTACCCTGATTTCTACCAAAACCATTTTTTTCTAAGACCAAAGTGTTTCCTATCTACCTCATTTCAGAATTCATCTTGTTACAGGATTTCCCTCCTTTGCAGAAGTAGTGATTTGAAAATACTGAGCATGAAAAAAGAGAACTGAGGATCTTTATCCCGGTTACTTACCTAGATTTACAGGTCTTTCAGCTTCATCTGTAAAATAAGGAGTGCTGTCATAGACTACAAGCAAGGCTGCTGCTGTATTCTTGTGTGTTAGCTGAGAAGAACCTGAGCCCTTCTTCCATCCCTCCTGCAAAGTCATCAGACAAGTGTACATTAAATCTGGGAATGGTTTGTTGTCAGGAAAGCAATATATTGCCAGCTTGACATTGAATTTTGTGAATATCTGTGCACTGGATCACAGTGCCTTAAAAGCACGTATGAAGACAGTAGTTAATTGGAGACTGCTCTGGCTCAGAGGGACAAAAAGTGTGCATTGAATGTGTTGTTGAATTTGGTGTTTTTGTTGTATTCCTGGTTAATGGGGGACCAGCTGATACCCGTGGGCAGTATCTGAAGAGACACTGCAGAACCTGCTCCAGCCCCAAACCGCAGGGCCGGCAGCCAGCTGCTGCAGTGTGCTGTGGAGCAGATGGGCAAACACGGCTCTGCAAGTGCCACGTCTTGCCCAGGGCACACCACGCCAATGTAAAGAGGGTTTGGAGATGGACAGAGACTCTTGGGCCCTTCCTTTGCTTGCTGCCAGCAGAGATGTGATGCTTTTATGGCATATCAGTGTTTGGCTGTAGGTTTGGGTTTTTTTGCTCTGAGGGAGTGCAATTCCTGATTTGGCATCTCGGTCAGGGAAGGGCATTAACACTGGAAAAAGGTTAGGGAGGCCTCTAAAGTGGGAACCATCAAGACAACTCCTGCAAAAAAAATCACTTGGGAAGTACTTAGTGTATTGATTTCTCTCTCTACTTGTTGGTTTTGTTTTTTGTTTTTTTGGGTTTTTTTTCCTGGCAGTGTTACTTTGACAGCTTTTTTAGATGTGCAGAAGTAACGCCAGAGCTGAGTGCTGTCTGACCTTACTTTTAAATGTTAGTGTTTGTTACTTCTGGTATAGTTGTAATCCACAGGCTTCAAATCAGAATGGATCTGTAGGTGTTTAGTTCCAAAAGAAGTGCTGATATTGTCAGTACTGCACCAGTGGTGGTTTCTGGCAGAAAGAAGGGGATAAAGACTGCAGCTTATTCACAACATGCATTTGGTGTAATTTAATTTTGCAAGGGTTTTTTGTTTGCAGTGAATATTCCATTGAGTGGTTAGGTCAGTGTTGGAAGGCTGAGGAGTTTTGGAGGGGCTGCAGACCAATGCAGACAATATGAGGACAGATTTTTTTATAACTGTGGCTGTGTTAAGGCAGCAGGAATGTTACATTTTATTGATTTAAACAAAAACAAACAAACACCCAAACAACCAAACCAAAAAACCCAACCCCAAAACCAAACAAAAAAACCCCCAAACCCAAACAAACCACAAACTCCCAAATGTAGGTATTTGATGATAATTGAATTTCAACAGTTCTAGAAAACTGAAGTATGTGTAAGATTTGTTCAGGCATTTACCCTGGAATTATCACAAACACCATTCCTTTATCATTTGAGGAGAGGGAACATCTGTAGGAAAAGATAAGTGTTTCCTAAATCTGTCAGTGGCTTCTAGTTGTATCAGTGCTAATAAATAATATTATCTTGCCCCATGAACCTTACTTTCTTTATCTTCCTAGGCAGTTCCTTCAGCCTATGACTACAAAGTCATCTTACTCAGACAGCTGGAAAAAGAGAGATGGGAGGGCAGACTCTTACTGGAGGGTTGTTTTCAGGCCCAAAAACACACCTAAGAATACCCCAAATACTATCTTTTCTCATAAGTGAAAGTTCTGTTTTTCAAATGGTTCTCAGATACACACTTGATCTGCTTGAATGCATATTTTATGCAGTACTTATTTGAAAGATAACTTTAAAAAGAACACTTAAATATTAATACATATCTTAATAAGTGGCGGCTTTTCCTAAAGCAAAACAGACTTAATATTTCATAAGTACAAGGGTGTCCTTAAGTGTGTTGTTTATCTGTTGGATTGACACCTCAGACCTTGCTTTAGCCCACAGGGCTTTGCTGCCTGCAGTTTACAATATGCCATTTCCCAAAGATGTTAGTGTTCCTCCAATATAAATCGTGATTTTTTTCATCTGTCTTGCAGATGTACAGCACTCATTCATGAAAAGAAAAATACACTCATCTGCATCTATTTATAAGTGTCATATTCTGGATGCTGCCCAAGTCAGCTCAAGCTGCATGCACAGCATTTGGCCAGAAGCAAAAAGCTCCTTTATTCATAAGGTTAATGTTTAGCAGTGGACCAAATCCCATCTCAGTTCCACCAGTGTAAATTATCTGTTGAGTAATCCTAGTGTTACAATGGCATAATTGAGATCAAACTTGGCTTGTAGCACTGCCATTTCTTCCTCTTCCCATGGCTTTTTCCTGCCAGGATTCTTGCTCAAATCAATGACTGTTCGTGTTAGGGCCTAAGCCTTAAACTGCTTCTCTGCAGTTCTGCAAAGTCTGGGTGCAGGCTACAGCAGAGAAATCGATCCCTAAAAGAAGGATTCCATAAATAAGTGCTGTAATGCTGCTGTTGGCTGGAAGTCATCCCAGTGATTCTTTGGAATGTTGTGCTTTTTAAGGATGGAAACAAGAAAACAAGCAGGACTTGGATGTGTAACAGGGTGTTAGATGAGATCAGTGTTGCTGAGCAATTGTTGTGCCTCCCTGTAGTTTGCTCTGGCTTATTAATATTTTATCTCATTCCTTTTCTAAACTGGACCAGTTAAATATGTCAGCACACACTGGGTAATGGTGCTCAGCAATAGCTGATATTGCCCCCTGCCACCGAAAGGGAGGCAAATATTCATAGAGGGATAGAAACAGAGGGCTTAATAAATCAGTCAATGGATCCTTTGCCTTGGCTGGCAATAAACTGATTTATCAGCACTGATGATACTACTTGTAGCATTTGGAAGAGTGGAAAGCACAGTCCCTTTGTTTAGTGGAGGATGAAATAGTAATGGGTGAAATGGATGAAATGTGGCTGGACTTTTCCATGGAATGGGCTGTGAAGTGGGTAGTTTTTTTCCTCAGCACAGGTTATTAACATTATCCATGGCTACAAGGAGGAGCCTTCCTCCAGGACAAACTTTCCTACTTCTTGCCTCTTCAGTTTTTCTAATTTGGTATTTCTGTGTTTTTGTGTTTTTCAGCAATGGGTCGAGGGGCTTGGATCCATCATACATAACTTTAGAGCTAACAATGTCAGTCCAATGACATGTCTCAAGAAACAGTAAGTTACTTTCTTTCCTCTCCTTTGTCCTGTATTTTTCTGTCCTTGTATTTTCCTTGTTGGAATTGAAGAACAAAAAAACCCCAATTGTTTTTCATAGTTCGACATTTACAAAACAGAGTCATAAAGAAAACGGTGTTAAATGAGTTAAGAGTTAAGTAAGTAAAGATGTCTCAAGGCTACATCTGGCACCTGCCCAGGAGAAATTATAGGAGAATTTATAACTCTTCATTTGATTTATTGTAGTGTATGTTTTAATTATTGGCGGGTTTGTTTTTTCCTTGATACATATGCAAGTAAAAGCCCATGAGACTTTCTCATCTTCTCACTTGTGTTAATTGCTGTACTGATTTTTTTGGGCTTCTTTTTGCCTTTACAGTTGAAGAATTGCTCTGCCTCAAGCTCTAAAAGGTTACAGAAAAATGTTTTTCTTACAGAACAATTATTTGTTTGTTCTCATTTTGCAGGCATGGCAGTAATCTTAAGTTAAACATAAGTATCTAGATCCTAATTTTAATAAACAGTGTTTTAAAAAATATTTCATTCCTAATTTCAGCTGGATGAAGCTGGCCTTTCTAACAAACACAAATGGGAAAATTCCAGTTCGGAGGTAAGGACAGCTGGGGAGCTCTAGACTTTTTCAGTTCCTAGTTCTATAATTTTAATAAAATTCTATGGCTTAATAATGGAATATAATATCAATTGTTTTACTAATACATATGTAAGAGTAAGTACAGATCTAGATATTCTTATCTGACCTCCTTGGTAAGCTAGGCAGGACTTCTTATCAGCCTAGTAATTTTTAATTTTTTTGCAGTCCACTGTAATGAAGATATGATTTCTTGTAATAGTTTTCAAAGTCACTTAGAGTGAGGAGCATCAGATTTCTCAGCCTAACACTTCTCAAACCCTGGGATGGGTTTTTCAGTTATAAAATACTTCAAAAAAAGCCATAAAAGCTTTCAGAGCAGTTAAGTAGAGCTCAAAAAGGTACTTTAAAACTGTAGTGAAGTCTTGTGAAAGAGATATATATGTGTCTGCCAAAAATGCTTCTGCTTTTACAGGAACCCCCAGGATAATATTTGGTTTTGTTCACATGGTAAATTAATTGTTGTGTTACTTGTTCTTGGGAACAGTAAAGCCAGAACAGCATCTCTCTTTCTGTGCAGCTATTAACTGTTATAAGTGACTGATTTTCAGTCCTCCCTGGCTAGGCAGTAATATTCCCCCCTCCTGCTCTAGAACTTAATTCTTGCTCATACACTGAACTCCTTTTCTCTTCATAAAGTACATGAAAAACACATTTTTAGGGCCTGCTGGTTTTTCACAAATAGAAACTCGCAGAACGAGCAAGAGGGAGGACTTTTTAAGATAAGCCTCACACAACATTTTTTTTTTCCGAAGGGAGGAAAGAGGATTTTGCATCTATAGAATCTGCAAAAAGACAAAGGGCCTGCCATGCTGCTTTCCAGGTTTCTTTAGTTTCATGACTCAGGTGACACCTTCAGTGTATTAATCTTCCAGTTCTCACATGGCCAAGTCCCTGCTTATTTCTCAAACTCAGCTGCCATGAAGCACCTCCTGTGCAGACATCCCATGAGGAATATCAGCTGGAGGGTAACGATGAGGGAACAACACCACAGGGACAAATCAATTTTCAGGACTTTACAGCTTTATGCCTGTGTTTGAACACAGAGCCCTATTCCACAGTATGAATTTATAGTGTGCTAGCTTGTCTGAGACTGTTTCTGCCTTTAAATATTTTACATCACATTTAGTGAGGCATAAATTCTCTCTGTTGTGCTCCAGCACACTGATTTGTGTATGCAGAGCAGCCTGTCTATTGCTTAAAAATCCAGTTCACTGGGTCCAGTGTATTAACTGGAACGCACAGGAAGTGCTGTGTCACCCACTGAAAGGATGAGGAGAGGTGTCAGTGAGAAGAGGAATGTCAGTGGAGGAGAGAAAAAATCAATCTGCTCTGCAGACCTGCATTGGAAAAGAGGGGGAATCAGGGCCCTGGCATAGGATGGCAAAGTCATGGGGTTGGCCTGATCCAGCAGGAGCTGCTGATCATGAAGTGGGACACAAACACCCAGAGGTCTCAGCACTGGGCAGCCTGGGATGTGGAGGATTTCACTGCTCCCACCTTCTTCCATGAACACTTGGAGAAGGGGCGTGGAGAGATCAAAAGGAAGCAGCAGGAGGGAGATGCATAAGGAGAGAGATGTGTGTATGAGGAAGGCAAGCCAGGAAGCACTGGGAAACGTGAGCTAAATGCCTCTGCTGTGCAAGGGGCACCAAAGGTTCACATTTTCTACCCAAGCTTCCCCCCAGTACCTCTTTCACTGGTTTAAACCACTGATGCTTCCCCTCCAAATGACCTTTCCTTTTTACCTGTTTTAAATCCACTGTTATTTATTTAGCCCTGTTTCCTCACCCTTCTCCTGCTGCCAGGGGCTCCTGTAGCAATTGCTGTAGCTGTGAGGATACAGCTGGGAAGGCTTCTGTCAGAAACAGAACCACCAGCAGGTCTGTTCAGCCATAGGAATGCGTATCACAAGATCCACCTGTATTTCAGCTGTACACAGAAGTGCAGTAAAACACCAAGGAAGGAAAAATCTCACCTGCAGAATCAGAGCTCCTTGCATTTCTTCCCAAGATGGAAATAAGTTGTGCAGCTATCACATGGCCATAGGGAATGGTGAGCCTTGAGAGGGGAAAACTCCTCGGGCTCTGGGCAGTAAATGCCATAAATATTCGTAACGCCTCGGTAGCACAGTTGGGAGTTGCAAAGTCACAAAGGTATTTCTCAAGGTACTTTTGGATTTTAATGTGTTCTGGGGCATAGATCTGTTGCTATCAGTGTACTGGGTTTGGCAGAGAAGAAATTCTGGCAGTCAGAAGTGTGAAAACCTTAGGAGACTAGCAGTTTTGCCTTTTAGGTTTTAATAAATTTTAGCAGTCTGAGTCTAGAATTACATTTACAGATTTTGCAAAGACACAGCATTTGTAAGACATTTTGTATGTTCAGATTTTAACACTTCTGTAATAGATGAGTAAACAGGTCAGTGTTTGTTAAAAAAAAATAATCTGCTTGGTTTCTACAGCTTTCTGCTGGCAGAAAATGGATTTTCTGTATGAGTGAGTTACACCTGCTCATCTAGAGCCTCAGCTAGAAATTAGCTTTGCTCAGTCTATGCTTCTCCCTTTGTATAACTACTTTTAAAATGATTTAAGCAAGTTTAGGTTCTAACTATGAAAATATAGAGTAAAAAAGAAAAAAACTAAACTATGACAAATGAAGCTTAAATCTGTTTTGTGGTATTTCAATTAAGTTAATTTGAAAGTAGAGTTTTTTGAAGTGGGTTTCATATCAATTACTCCAGAAGAGTCTGAAAGAAGTCTGTTTCAACACTTCAGCGTGGGTTGGAAATCAAAGTTAGATAATTTCTTGTAGTGTAGACAGGGGTACTTCTAGGTCAAGCCAAGCTGATAAATTCAGTGGAGCCATGATAGAAGATTGATTTCCACAGTTTTGTGGCCCTGATTTTTGAGTTAATGGTTGGAAACTGGTGAAGGTCTGAAGTAACCAAGTAATTTAATCCATCAACGAGCACGATAGAGTCATATCCCTCAGTTCCAGAGTTGGGAAGTATTTTAAATATTTATGAGGAAGTACATTGGCATGTTACCATAAGCCCCAAACCACTGTAGGTGGAACATGAGGAGTAAACACCTGTAGGTGTCAAGATGAATGTAAATCTGCTAGGATGAAGTCTCTTCTGATAGAGGGAAAAGCAGTGTTATTTGCAATAGCCTTAGCAAAATGAAAGTGTCACACTGTATTTTTACAATCTTTTTTGATTCATGCAATCTTCTCTACACTGCTGCTCTCATTACAAATTACTGCTATGTTTGCTGTCAACTTTTGTGAAGTAAAAAATTCATTTGGCATCAAAAATAAGTTCCCTGCAGCCATGGGATCTTGGCACACATCTGATTAATTACTTACAGCAATATTACAAGTTTTACAGGACGTTTATTATTGGAGCCCGATTCAGTACAACAGACATAGAAATTTATAGGGCTGGAAATAGGTTGTAAATTGTAGAGCTAACATTACTCTGTGGTTTAGAATTAGCAGAAAAATAGATGCCTGAGGATTTTTTTAAGAAACAAGTGCCTAAAGTTAAACTCAGTCTATATTTTAGTGAAAATATCTTGGTACTTATCAGCTTTGGAAAATCAAACATCTAACTTAGATGCCTAAATAGGGACATAGAAATCTAACTGTTGTAAGTAAGAAAAAAAAAAAAAAGGCTGTTTTGTTAAAATATTTTTTTATCATTTAGATATTTCACTTCCTGATCTTAATTTTATTAATATGAAAATATTTACACAGGCAGTTTAGAGTGTTTTGGAGAGTAAAACAACCATGAATTGCTATGGCAACAAACAGTGTCAGCAATTTTTTTCACGTCTCTTGCCATGTGAAATTATTTATTATGCATGAGATTAACTGAATGTCTCAGCAAATGTTTGTCTCACTAGATGATAAAGAGCAACACATTCTTATCAGCAGCCATTGAGTGTTTCCCAATGTACAGCTTTTGTTAGAAGTGTATATTGGATACAGACTTCAGTTTCTGTCTCCTGACTAAGACACCAAAATCAAGGGGTTGTAGGTCACACCATTTTAGCTCAAACCCTAAACAGAAGGCAGGAGAACTGTCAGGTTTGGATCCCCCTTTCCAGTCAGAGGTTACTCAAACTCATCTCAAATGGAAACAGAAATAGACCAAACACTTCCATATTAATCATACCAAATAGCTACGTTTTTGTGGGATTTATCTCATTCCTAGTGAAACCAGTTTGTCACTCATATGCATGGTGAAATCATGCTTTGGGAAGGAGCAGGATGCTCATCAGTTTGGTGGAAATATTCCAGTGGCAACTGAGGCTTACCTAAAGGATTTGTGTGTAGTATGACTAGGACAGGATATTCTCAATGGCTGTGAGGTGAGGGAGCATCCAGAGGAAGGAGTGAGCGCTGCAGCAGGGAATGGGATTTGGCATGTAGCTGGGAATCTCTTGATAGCAACAGCTGCTTGAAAAGGAAAGAGGAAGGAAGCTGCCTTTGGGAGCAGCCCACTCCTCCCTTATGGGTGACCTGGGAGATGCAGGTTAATGCCTGGAATGGAAGGGAAGTCACCACAACCGGGAATGGCCAGAGACACGAGTCTCCTCACTTGGAGAATCTGCTGCTTTCTAAACAGTCATTTATGTCAGCACACAGCTTAAAAGAGCAAACAGAGGAATGCTTTGCGTGGATCTGTATCCCATTGTATTGGGGGAAAAAACCCTCTTTTGTTCTGTTTGCAGTTCATTATTTTGATATATTTTCTAATGGCTGGCTTGCAGGCAGAGCAGTGCTGCTCTGTGGTGCTTTGAGCACTTCTTCAACTGCACTATTACTGGGAAGCTGCTTACATTCATCAGTTGAAGCCAGAGGAAAATGTTGGCAGTAGAAGCAAGAGAAAGAGACAATGGATTGTTTAAAAAGTGACTAACATTTCTCTGGTTTTTTTTCTCTCCACTGTTTTTTGTTTTAGCATAACCAGAACCTTTGCATCAGGTAAAACAGAAAAAGTGATCTTTCAGGCACTTAAGGAATTAGGTCTTCCCAGCGGAAAGGTATTTAATGGTTTTGAATAACTGCTTTTGTATACTAATAAACTGATGACTCATTCACATTTGTAGCTGTAATCTAAGTCATTTGCATCACAAAAAGTGTGCATATTGTATGTTACTTACTAATCACTGGAGGTTGTTTACTAGAGCCAAAATGTAATTAAATCCGTATGACACAGAGGTCCTTAAACCTCTTAGATGAGGCTTCCTTTCTTTTCTGTCACAAGCTACCTTTTGTTCATTTATGCAAAATACATAAGCACAAAATATGCATGTAATACATTTTTTGTTGAATTTCTTGGACTCCTCCTGCTCTTTGCTCCCCTCCTTTGGAGAGCTGCTCTCCAGCTCTGTCCCACTTGCAGCGGGAGCTGCTGCCAGCAGTCCCAGAGAGACGATGGCTTGAACGTCTTGGGTTTTGGGGGGGGTTTTTCAAGCTTCAGAAGAAAATTGTTTCCCAGCTCTGTGTTTATGTAGAATTAATGTTACTGCAAGGTTAGAACGCGAACACATCAAACAGATGTATGATAAAGATGAATTTAGAATTACTTTGAAAGAGTACAAAAGAAACCAGGTAAATTTATACTTGGCAAAGAGCTAAACCAGTTATCAGTTGCTTTTTTCTGATATAAGATATTCTCTTGGGAAAAGAGCATATAAGCTCTCTTGTCTGGATAAATGTACCTTTGCATTTCATTGCAGAATGATGAAATTGAGCCTGCAGCTTTTACTTATGAGAAGTTTTATGAGCTCACCCAAAAGATATGTCCCCGAACTGACATAGAGGACCTCTTTAAGAAGATGTAAGTTCAAATTTAATATAATCTTGCTTTAAAGCCTTTTTGCTGTATTTTAGTCCATAACTAATAGGGGGAGAACACTGTAAAATTTATCTACTCTTGAACCCTAGTAGCATCAGCAGTACTTTAGAACAAACTCCAGTCTATGTTTTACCCCTTCCTTCCCTCTCAGACTGTTAATGTAAAAGTTCACTGTGTATTTTAGAGCAACTTTTACATGAGTTAAAGGAAGCACCTGGAACTTGGTTTTTTTTTGCATTGGCTTTACTAACTACTGTAATTTTTAGCTTGCTCCTTTACATGATTAACACCGTATGTGAACTAATTAAATAAAGTAAGAAATTTGAAGTTTGAAAAGTTTCTTCTCTCAGTTTATTCTCAGCTGGAGGACTTACATGTTGTTTTATGAAGTAATGTTTGTTAAGTGATAGGAAGATAAGTTGTGGGAGATACACTGTGCCAAGCATAGACAGTTAGTATGTTTTCTGTGACTGTTCATTTTGAGATTATAGAGCTCCTTTCAAGTAGAAAAGTAGCTGGTTTTAAAAGTATCAACAATGTCAACATGTAAATCATACCTACTGTAGCATCGTGTATAAAAACTTACATTCTCTAATAAATTTCTTTTCAGCAATGGAGACAAAACTGATTATTTAACGGTAGACCAATTAGTGAGCTTTCTAAATGAAGTAAGCTTTTTCATACATTAACTACCATACAAGTCTGTCTGCAGTGGCTTGCTTCTTCCAATCTTTCCATTGCATGCACCATGCCATTATTTGCTCTGCTTCTGATGTGCTGATCTTTCCATTATGGTAACATCCAGGTGCAAAAATCAGCTCCAGCCGTGTGTGGTGTTGTGCTTTCTCCATGTTGGCTTTGCAGTTGCATCTGTTGGTTACTTGCTGCTCTGTTATGGTGTGTGTTCCGTGTGTTTCATGCTTTTCATGCTATTACTTTTGATGCAGTTTCCACTCAAATACACCCAGTATTTTATTGCAGGCGATTATTTTACCTGTAGGCCTAAATATATCTGCTAGTCCCTCTAGAATAACAAAAATACTGAAATAGGCTTCTATAAAAAGGGATTTGATTCTCCTCAGCAGCATTATTTCAATCTGCTACAAATCTAAGAGCTAAGAGGATATTTGAAGAGTTTGTATATGATTTTTAAAATACCATGTGTGCAGAATAAGAGGAAATATTTTTATTGCGATATTTCCAGAATACAGTTGTTGGCAGAACTATTTAGTATTTCTTAAAAGCATAATGAGTGTGTGAAGTAGTTCAATAAACAGTGTGGGATTGACTCTTTTCTATTCCTAAAGCACAGTAAGTTATAGAAAACTGACTCGTTTGGAATTCCAGCGATAAATGCACTATGTGGATTTAACAAGAACACACCAATGGAAAGCAGACGCATCCTACTTGATTTTGGACCAGTAGATTATTGTCAGCTGGAACATGGGAAGCTGCTGACCTCACTATGTGGCATTTTTGGCAGCATTAACAAAAAAACTCTCCATCTAAAATTGTTTTACTATTTATAGTTCAATTTTGTATATGTATATATATATAGATATGTTTACATATTGGATACTTTAATATGAAGATCCAAGATGTAAGTTCCCCATATATCAAATTTAGAATATAATTTTATTTTTCAACAGGGAATGTGTGCCTTACTCTCCACTAAACCTGAATTGCTTGTGGAAAGGGTATTCAAAAAGAAAAGACAGAGAGAAGATTAACAGCTTGATTACATATTTGGGGTTCCATACTTGGGGCTTTAGTTCATATCTGTTGGCAAGTTGGAGCACAGGCTTCATCTTACTGCTGTGAGACATCCTTTTATCACAGTTATTTACACAGCTCAGCACCTAAATGTTTGCAGGGCTGGGGTCAGAGCTGAGGCTTGTCATTTTGGCTTCTGCACTGGAGAGAGAAAGGGTAGTGTTGTGATTTAAATTGTAAATTATCCCAACTCACTTGTAGTGATAGATGCACTTTGCTGCTTGAAGCGCGCAGCCCTATCCCCACTTTAAACCATGTTAGCTTCTGGTTTTTTTATTGTCACTCTTCATTTGCAGGTAAATTGCTATTTTATCTTTATTTTAAAATTGATCTCTAATTGTTTTAGCTTAAAGTGTAGTTTCTTGAAGTCTAAACTTCTGAAGAAAAGCTGCCAGCATCTGTAAGAACGCCCCATCTCCAGTAACTGACTGAAAAATTAAAACTGAGTTACAGTGCTCTCAATTCTGTGTTGCTTTAGCAGTTCTTTTCACAGAATTAGAAACCTTATTTTATAGGTAGTATTGGGGGAAAAGGCATCTTGTTGGCTACATTCATATTGACAAAGTACATTTTGCAATTGGAAATCTTGTGATTGGCCCTTTAGTTGGTGGTCAGAGCTGGGAAAAATTATTCAAGTGTTTTTTATGGAGTAGGACATTTATTCTGGTGGCTGAAAGCAATGCCTTTGGTCTGTGCTGGAGGTCTTTTGGTCTCCAGATAGAGTTTAAAGTTTCAGTCATAATTTGAAAGGCACAAAATGACCCAGAATCTGCCTTCTGAAGGGATCATTTCTGTCCCCTAGGCAGCTGGCCAACACTGCAATTAGCAGTGGTGTCTAATGCTGGCAAATATAAAAAGATTATTATCATTACATAGGAGAGGAGAGTTACTTGGCAGAGCAACTCTTCATGAGACCTTTAACTTGAATTATTTTGAAGTAACTTCCAAAGCATGCTGCAGAAGCTCTAAGTGTTATGGGTTTTTAAGAGAGTGTGAGGATATATTACTGGGTATGAGAGGAGAGTGAGCAGCTTTCCTGGAGTTTTTCCAAACTCTTGTCTCTTTTTGACTTTTAAATGCTGCTGGCTGACAGCTGATTTAATTGTGCTTCAGTATTAAAGCTTCTGGGAAGTTTTGAGAAACTTAATTATTGTCACGCACTGACTATTTTGTCTAGGTCTCCTATTTTTAAAGTCAAATTTAGAAAAAAAAATAACAGAAAAGGGATTGAAATCACTACCATTGAGATTTACTCCTGCAGCTTGTTTACAGCAATAAAATAACAAGGGAAGTAACAGCTAAAATGGAATTTTCAGTAGTCTGACCAGGACTCATCCATTCTTTTGGGAGGGAGAGATGGGGAGATCCTTTACTATTCCCAATTCCTTGCTCTTCCTCCCTCTCTCTCTCTCTCTCCCACGCTTGCTTCCTCCTCCTCCCTCCTTCCCATTTGCTCTGTCTATCCCCTAGTTGTTCATCTCCACAAAAGGACACCCTTCTCACCCACTCACAGGGCAAATTCAAGAGGCAGGACTGGCTTTAGCACATTTTTCACCTGCTGCATGTCTCAGTTTGCACCCACTCCAAGGTGCTGGAGGCAGGATGGGGAGGCCAAATGAGCTTTTCTCTCTTTGCAGAACCCCTTGGGTATCCTTTCTCCCCATGTTTTCAGTCAGTTCACCCTCATATTGTTGGGAATGCCTGCTGTCAGGTGCCCTGTCTGCTAGGGTAACTAGAATAATCAAATACAACTTTATTGGACAAATGCAATTAGCCCTGAAGTTCCTCTTCCTAGATGAAACTTCACACTTTAAATTTTGGTCTACTTTTGTGTCACAACTTCCATGTGCCGCCAAGCTCTGTGGCGCAGAACGTTTCCCCAAAAGACTCTAGAGAACATTCTCACTTTTTTTAAAGTAGATCTTTATCAGTTGACAATGTTACTTTATTTTTTTAGCAAAGTGAACATAAGGATACACTTTATTCCAATGGACAATTGATAATTAGCAATAATCATTGCTACTGGAAGAATATTTTGCTCTTAGCTCCTTCTCATAACTCTGGGACTCTCTCAAGAGGAGACTTTTTGCTTTATCCCATTTATTTTCTTCTGTTTGCTTATGACTAACTAGAGAAGAAAGCAAGTGGGGAAGAGCCCTTTTCTTGAGTGAAGAACCTTCCCTATTATTTCTTACAATTTTTGGAAGTGGTGTATTGTCACTAATGGTGTGAAGCCTTGTCGTTTGTCACTGTGGAACCGTTGCATGCGGTGTTGTGGTGTTGTTGGTGTGTGCAGCTGAGCAAGTCGTGTCCTGCATCCATCTGCTCTCGTGTCATGTTGCATCTGAGTTTTCCTTGGGTGTCCCAGCAGCCAATCTGGCCTCAACAAACCTGCTGTGTTTAGATGCTGCAGACTGCCAGTAGCATTACTTGAAGGAGTCCTCCTTAATTGCATGATTGACTTGGCATTGGTTGTAATTTCTTGGAGTTAATTAAGCACATGCAGCCATGGGTTGGTTGTAAGAAAAGAGATTGGATTGTATATTACTTTTCTCACAGAAAAAAAAAATAAGTCAAAATAGTTTGCACAGAAGGAATTACAGCAAATGCTGATAGTGCTGTGTAAGCCATGCCAACACCATCCTGTCCACTCCAAATTATTGATTGCCAATATAGGGGTGGTCTGTTACATCTCTGAATTCTGCTTAAACTAAAGCTTGGAAACTGTGCACCTTTCGGGGTAAAAGAGTGTTTTCACAGTCATATTTATTTCTTTGTTTTGTTGCATCTGCTTACATGCCACTACTCCGTCAATTCTGGTTTTAATTTTCTTTTAATGGAGAATCAGGCACACAGTGTGCAGCTCTAATCCAGCATGGAGGAAAAACAAAGTTACATAGGACACTATGAAGTGAAAACATAAAAATTCTGAATTTTATTAGTCTATTAGAAATCACTGCTAAATTGTACCTAAACTTTACATATATTGTGAAATCCTAATATTGTAAATTATTGTGAATTGAAGAGATGATGCTGTGAAATTCTTGTGCATATTTCTTCTAAGAACCTATGCTGGTTTTTGAATAGTTAAAAACACAATGTTTCTGTGATTCACAAATAATCATCCAGTACTTGCATATTTCTAAATTCGGATTCCAAATTCTGTATTTATAGTATAGATTTATTTTACTTTTTTGCTTTAGCTGTGGTTATTGAGTAAGACTAGCATTTTTGCAGAGGTGATTACAGTGCCACCAGTCAAGTCTGTCAGTTTACAAAAACGAGGATTAGAGAGAGAATTTGCACAGGGACATTGAGCTATTTATTTTCAACATCTCATTTGCACAGATGCCACGTGCAGTCATTATTTTCACTAATAAGTAAGCGTAAGACCAGTTATATGATTGCACTGGATTTTATTTTTTTAAAAATATTTTTGTGATCAAACTGCTTAGGTTTTCTTAAAAGTTCATTTTCTACCTAATGCTGAAGTTGCTGTTGAATAGTCTGTAAGTTTTAGGGCTGCTTTTTTTTTTTTTTTTAAATGTCCACTTCTTTCTTTCACATCTGCAGTAATGAAATGCTCTTGGATGATAGCCATGCACTATATTGTTTTGCTGAATTCCGTTGTTTTCTAACCTTAGCATCAACGAGATCCTCGGCTCAATGAAATTTTATTTCCCTTTTATGACACAAAAAGAGCCATGCAGATAATTGAGACATATGAGCCAGATGAAGACTTGAAGAGGAAAGGTAAATGGGGGAGGGCATTCAGTATTCACTGGGTTTAGACATTTGGGGAATTTGTTGTGAAGCATCCAGACTTCTAAGAGGGAGTTTACAGTCCTTGTGGTCTGGGGACAAGCACTTGTGTGGCTCCCAGGGTACTGGACTAGGAAACTGCTCTGCTGAAAAAATATCTCCCCCTCAAAATCAGAGATTTTTAAATTATTTCCCTGATCCAAGTTACAGTTGGGCTGCAAATCCTGATGCAAAATGGGAGAAGCTAGGATTGAGTAAATACAGAACAACAGCAGAGGCTCCTTGCAGCAACAAGGCAACGTGGAAGTGGCTGTGGTCAAAGTCTCAGAGAGACTGCAAAGTACAGATATTGTGCAAAAATAAAAAAGAAAGTGCCATATGCATCCACCTTCTCATAGTATAATCTCTCTAGTGCTTGAGGGCAGCAGCCTGGCTCAGAACAGGGTATTTTATGTGGGTGAGTTGAAAAATGTTCTCTCCGATCAAGGCAGCAGGAAGTACCTGCAAGCCATTCTTGCACTGCTCATGTCCTGAGCTGCTGTGAGTGTAGAACGTGGCAGTGGCTGAACTTTGTTCCCAGCTCTTTCCCATTTTGCTGCAGCAGCTGTGTTGGGATCAACTGCAGAAATGAAAAATGTTGCTTTCCCCATCTGTGCTCCCTGCCCTTTTTGCTGGGTTACTGTTGTCGTGGCAAGCAGAGAGGAGACTGCAGCTTTGCAAAGCCTATCCTAACAGGAACCCTCTTTCACCAGACATTTGGGGTCATGGATCGAGGTAGAAGTATTTACACCTCCAGCAGTGCTGCAGCCTCTGTGGGTGAAGGATGTGCAAAGCAGGCAACAGAAGGAGGCAGTGTGTAAAGCTGCCCAGTAAAGCCTAAGGCTTTCCCTCCCTCTCTGCATGAACTCTAAATAATAATTAATTGAATTTTTGTCAACTCTATCCCTTTTTATTTATAGTGTTTAAAGATACTCATCTTTGATTCTTGGTCCTAGTGCATTTTAAATATTTTCCAATGTGAGGAAGGTGTACTGACATGGCTGCCACCTGTTTAGGATGGAAGGTGTAAAAACATATTTTATGAAGGTGGAAATAAATCTAAAATTGAAAAAAATATTCAACCTTGGCTAGTTATTTAGCGATTTTTATTTCTGTCAGATTTTCAAAATGTGGAAAACCTCCTGCAGGGATGGGGTTATGGAGAATAGCAGCGAAACAGCTGAAGTCCCCTGTCAGTGTTCCTCCAGGGAGCATGTTCACTGATGCAGATTTTATCCCAATGCAATCAGTAGGAGAGAGGGATGATTTCCTATAACATGCTGAACCTTAGCATATAAATAAAGCAGGAACTGATCTCAGCAGAGGTTATTCTCTGTAGCTTCTTTCCCCTTCTTAGATAAAACTGCTGTTGAGCAAAATACTTGAGGACAACCTTTTTTTGTTTGTTTTGCTAAATCATGTAATTTAAGAAACAAGGCTGATGTATAAAAGGCAGTAGCAATAAGCAGCTGACTCTTCCTCAGTCACATTTCAGTGACGGGAATGAGTAAAGCTGAACAAATTAATGCTGGGCAGTTCAGTAACCAGAGTCTGCTTGGGAACACTACAAACCTAAATTCTTCCACCTGGTGAGTGCAAGTCAAAAATAAAAGTCTGATCTGTTGAACACATCACATAGAGCTCTGTTAAGTTGCTGAGGTCTCAGCTGTGGTCTGTCTGGAACATCCATCCAACTGTGGCATTTTTCTACAAGATGATGCACTGGAAGTATCTATCATCTGAGATATGCTGTGCGGCTGCTTTAAAGCACTTGGTGATAACAAAATAAAATCATGCTTCCAGTTGAAAATTCCCTTTTGCCCCCTTTCTTTCATACTCAGAATCAGCTGAGAGGGCTTGAGTGAAACATTCTGGAACAGTTCACCTCTGGCTGACTCCAAGCACAAGAAAGTTAAGCTCCAGTAGAGGATTTTTTCAGAAAGTTAAGAGTAGAATGGAAACTGAGATCACTCCTTTTCTCTGTATAAGAGAACAATGGACTTAAAGAAAATAAAAATAGGACTGCTGCAACCTTGTCTTAACAATAGCTGAGTGTTCGTAAATTACCTCAGAGAAAGCAATGTCCTAATTAGTGCCAGGTAACCACTCCCTGCAGCAGCTCTTTGTGAGTAATCCCTTCTTCGCTACCACAGATCATTTTCGTTTTTCAGACTCTTGGCCTCTTTAAAACCGATATTGCCATACTGATTATTCCTGATTTGGTTTTGTTAAAAATTGCCCTTTGATTTGTATTTTGTTTATACTTCATTGAAGCATAGACCCACAGACAGATACGAGAGGGGTGTTATGAATTCTGTGCTCTGAATTCCTGTATGTCCCATGTTCATTGTAGATTTCTGTTTTCATTTACAGAGGTATGAACCTGTATTTCAAACAGTAAACTGAAGGTATTTTAGATTTTTCTGATGTTCCCTTGCAAACATTTTTAGATACTCATCCCCATGTTT
This sequence comes from Orthonyx spaldingii, assembly GCA_013397795.1. Classification (NCBI taxonomy): domain Eukaryota; kingdom Metazoa; phylum Chordata; class Aves; order Passeriformes; family Orthonychidae; genus Orthonyx; species Orthonyx spaldingii. The sequence goes on from VZTJ01000863.1 coordinate 441,700, forward strand.
TTGTCAGTGAGGAACAGTCTCTGCATGAGCTGGTTGACAGTGATGTAGCACAGGACTAAGTATGAGACAGGGGAGGAAAGGACCATAGAACCCTGGTCCATGCAAGCTCACAATTCCTGACTTAGAAAGTCCCAGAGACCAAAATTGTTGAGGCTGTTCTGAGGAGATGTCGTTACTTATTTGCCTTCTTCACATCCTTTTGCTGCCTTAGTTCTGCCGATGGTGAGCGCTGAACATCAGGTGTTGAACTGGTGGGCACCTGGTTTTTAATCTGTTTATCTGGGAACATAATGGCACATTTTGCACCAGTTGCTGGTCAGGCTGGAGCAGAGGCAGGGGAGAGCTGTCTGCTTGCAGGAACCTGTGTAAATACCAGGTTCTGTGCTAGGATTCCTGATCTGGGAGATGGTTTGACTCCTGTCGACTATAATTTCTAGTAGTAGTTTACCATGCCTTCTTCTTCCTTCCAGGTGTTATATCCAGTGACGGGTTTTGCAGATACTTGATGTCAGATGAAAATGCCCCAGTTTTCTTAGACCGTTTGGAATTATATCAAGAAATGGACCATCCTCTGGCTCATTATTTCATCAGTTCCTCTCACAATACGTATTTAACAGGCAGGCAGTTTGGTGGCAAGTCTTCAGTGGAGATGTACAGACAAGTGCTTTTGGCTGGATGCAGGTTGGAAGCAGGAGATAACAAATATTTGTGAATTTAGTACTTTAAGCCTACTTAATATACCTTGGTGGTGATATATTGTACAATTGAATGTATAAATACGTTAGTGTGGTAAATGAAAACACATGTATTTGTTTAAGAATCTTATTTTTCTCACAAAAGTAATTCAGGCAGTGGAACGTAGAAATTGATATAAGGAGAGAGTTTGTGAGAAAGTTTACAGAAGTTTGATCTCAAAATGTCAAAATTACAGCTGAAGAATTTCAGAGGGCTTCCTGCTTTATAATTATGAAGTTTATATGTAAATGAGAATCAGTTTATGATTTCCTGCTTAATTTCTTGACATACTAGCATGAGAATAACAAGAGTGGCTTAGTGCTAGACATTAGTGTCCAGATGAAAATATATTGACCCACCCACACCCTACTTAAGGTGGTATATCCAAAGTTGCAGATGTCCAAAATAACACATGTACAGCTTAGAAAGGGTTGTGTAATGCCCAGAACTGATTTGCAACTTACTACTCTGACCATCCCTGCTCAGAACGTGTCCCAGGTAGCTCACCTGCAATGAACACTAAGGAAGTTAATTGTTCTTGGATCTCCAGGTGTGTGGAGCTGGACTGTTGGGACGGCAAAGGGGAAGACCAAGAACCAATAATAACCCATGGAAAAGCGATGTGCACAGACATTCTTTTCAAGGTAGACTGGCAGCAAACCCCAGAGGAAGCCCTGGACAAGAATCCAAGCAGGGCACCTTCCCCTCTTCAGACCTGGAATGCTGTTCCTGTGTGAGGGACTGACATGGGCAGGATTTCTGGCCCACACATTGGGCCTCATTTCTGCCTTGCATCATACACCCCTGTGCTCCATCTGCCTTTCCACAGAAACTGCAGGAACCAGGCTTGCTGCTTTTGCCCCACTTTTTCACATTCTGGGGCTCTTTGCACCACAGAATGAATATCTTCTTTGTTGTCTGAGAAGTTCCTTAGCTGTGGAAAAAGCCTGAAGATGTGGGAGTAGGAATTCTCCCTGGCAATAGGTGGTAGCAGCAGATCCATTGATGGTTGTGGGTGAAGGTGCCATCCTGCTGCAGGTGCAGGGAAGCTCCTCTGGGGAGTCCAGGTTCTTGTGGGGCATCAGGAGCACACAGTTTGTTCTCCTTCTCGCTTCACTTGCACATTTGAGACACAGGGTGGGGTGGGTAACAAAAAAATCCCTTTTGTTATGTTTTTAATTTGATCTGTTCTAATTTGAATCCTGTTGTTGCATTTTTAAAGGATGTAATTCAAGCCATTAAGGAAACAGCATTTGTTACATCAGAGTACCCTGTCATTCTTTCATTTGAAAATCACTGCAGGTAGGTAGTCCCCATTTTTAATTTTTGAATTGTACATTGTCTGAGAGAGATGATGTATTTTAAAATACTATGATATGATACTTGAAAACTGGGGGAGAGGGTATGCAGGCATACTGAATGTCACTTAATATACCATTAATATACTGATCAATCTTTATCTAGCTTAATAATGGCAATATTTTATCTGTGATAAAGCTGTGAAATATATTTGGATGTTCCATTAGCTATGTGAGATTCAGTTATTCTACTTTTGTGGTCTTGTTAAATTCATCTATGTCAGATAATAGACTTTTATTGACAGTATAATTACAGTAAAGTAATACTTCTCAGTTGAAACAAAGTGGGCAGTATATAATTTGGGAGTCTACATTACTTAGTATTATTCTTTTGTGCTGAGTGGTAGCGATTTCTTTTTTATATTTAAAAATTAACTGATGTAATCTTTTCCAGCAAATATCAACAGTACAAGATGTCAAAATACTGTGAAGATCTTTTTGGAGATCTCCTGTTGAAGCAGCCCCTAGAAACACATCCAGTATGTTTTATTCTGCCAGTCTCCTTTTTTTTTTATATTAGCTTTATTTAAAAGAGATTATAAACTGACATTGTATCACCTTTAGTGCTGTTCACTGCCAGTCCTGTGCTTTCAGAAATGACTAGTGGTTTTGGGTGGCTGTGCTTTTTGGTACAACTTGTCTTTATCTGATTTGTTTAATCTCTTCTGTACAGGGCTCTGGCAAGCAGGCTGGGGAAATCCCCCCCCCTCCCCCTTGATGTGTGACGTCATATCAGCACCTACATAAAATACACCACATACATGTCTTTGCAGCTCCTACCTCACTCTGAAATTGCCAGTCACTGTTGAAAAACAATTAATCACAAATTGCATGGTCTCAGCTGAAGAAATCTCTTCTTTCAGCTGCATGTTGCATGTTTCATGCTCCAGGTCAGGTCCCACAGTCTAGGTGGCCCCACTACTGCATTAAGAATCAAATTAAGCACCAAGAGTTTCCTGCAGTCTCATTTGGACTATCAAGTGCACTGTAATCTGCATGCACTCCACTCTCCTGCATGGCAGGGGATAACAACACACACTCCTTCACAAACACAGTATTTGAGACTTTAACAGCTTGTTACACAGTGCTTGCAACTCCTCCTCCAGACCTTCCTCGCTCCTTAAAACAGGCTCACTGTGTGCCAGCAGTCACCCAAAAGCCTGCAGGTGCTCTGTAGTGCTGTGAGGGACCACAGCAAGGAGGACTCTGCCTTTTCTTTCAGCTCCATGTGACCCTGGCAAAGGGAGCTCCTGGCGTTAGCATCCCTGGAGCTTTGCTGTTCCTGGCTTTCCTTGCATATTGCAGGGACAGCAGCACACAAGGCTTGGTGAAAGTCAGGTGGTTGCCCTGAAAAGTGCATCCTAAAGAACGAAATCTGCAGTGTTCCCCTGTAATGTATGTAGCACGCTGCCACATCCCTCACAAAAAGCTTCCAGCAGCTCTCTGGGAAGCCTAAAATAGAGCTGGCCAAAGGCTGCCGTGCTTCTACCTCAGGGCCCAGGATTTAGCCTCAGCTGCCTGTGCTCTGTAACTCTGCTGAGCCTTCTGCATTTTGAGTCCTTCCCTCCTCGTGGGTGAATTCAGTCCCCAGCTGCTCACAAAGCAAACACTGCAGAGATGGCAGGAGGAGCTTGGAACGTGTCCTTTCTTGAGTGCCTGGATCCTGATAACCTGCGCTAGTGACTGAGGGGGGCAGACTGAGGAGAGACATGGCACTTGGCTGAAGCAGATTTGGTTTTAAGTAAAAGCAAATATTTGTCCAAATGGGCATCCAAATGTGGCCCTGTTTGGGGATGCAGCCTGGCATCCTGGAAGCCTGGCATGAATGAGCTTTGTGGCACTGACATCTAGTGGAGTTACAGCCCCAGTGCTGTCGGGAGCAAATAAATGTGTGTTCTCTTCATCCACTGCGCTGAAACTCCCTGCCTGAGCCAGCCTGGTGGGTGTGGAGAACTCTTACCCTCCCACAAGGAGGTTTGCACCCATTTTCCTGGGATTGGGTTGATACGGGGTTTTTTTTTGCTGGGTTGTTATTTGTCCCCATTGCTGGTCTTATTTGGTTTCAAGTTGTGGTGCTTTGTTCTTTTGTTTCTTTACCTGGAATGCTTCTTCTGTGTAGCTCAGATTTGGATTAAGAGATAAGAATATCTCAATAGTTCTTCTAAGAACTATTTATGGAAATACCTTCTACTCCTGTCTTGTTTAGGGTTCACTGAATACCCCAGTCTGTTTTGGTGCTAAGAATGCCAAGTTGGGGGTTAAATCTCTGGGGCCATTCACTTGAGAGTTGGAGTTGATGATCCTTGTGGGTCCCTCCCAACTCAGAAAATTCTGTAATTATACCAACAACTGCCTGAATAATGTTTTTAGCAAGCCTGAGGTGCAGGGAGTGCTAATTACCATACCCAAATCTCTGTTTCTTAGCGTCGATGATGTGGAAGGGTTTAAATCAGAAGATTTTGTACTTTTTCTCTTTTCTGAATAATATTTTTTCTGCTTCCGCACACTGGAACAAACCTTTTAGTAGAACTTCCTTGTGTTGCCTTTCACAAATACTGAATTTGTGACCCTGTGACCCTCATGACAAAACCAGTCCCCATTATGTAGATGAGGGCTGGGTAGTTTTCCATTCCCCAGTGCCAGTCCATTTCCACTCTCCAAGTGTGTATGGGCTGCCTCACTTGGGTTACTGCAGCTTGAGGGGACCATAAAAGGTGACTTTAATTTAGAGATCAAATGATAACGGGCTAAGCTGTGGCTTGGGCTGTGTGAACCACGGGGAGGGAGGGAGGGAAAGCAGAAATTCCTCTGATGAGGAGGTGCAGGTCATATCCATGCCCCCTGCTAGGCAGGAGAGAGGGGAAAATGTTTAGACCAGTGCAGCTGAGGGTGGCACAGGCTGGAGACCTGAGTGCTGGATCCAGCAGCTTGACCTGAGCGCAGCTTTCCCCTGGGACAAGGAAGAAACAGAGGAAACTGTAACTGCAGTCACACAACCTTCTGGGGTTGTGCCTGAGGTGGCACTGCTTGTTCACTGCCCCTTAGTATTGCTGTCCTAAAATCCAAATCCCAAATAGGGATACCCAGAGGCCAAATACCTGTTATTATTAAGCATTTTCTTTGAATTGTTTTACAGCTTGAACAAGGTAAAGCCTTACCATCTCCTAATGATCTCAAAAGAAAGATTCTCATCAAGAACAAAAGGCTGAAACCTGAAGTAGAAAAGAGTAAGTAAAGTTTGTCAAATATTAAATAAACAAAAGTCCAGATCACTACAAACAGACTTTGTTACTAAAGTTTCCAAATTGTTTGTACTTTAGTGTTGGAAGAATATGAATTATATGTAAATAACATCTTGTTTGCCCTTGTGTTTCATGTGAGTGCCAGAGTCTAGGCCTTGATATCAGCATGCTGCACAGGCACAGACAGACCCAGAAATGTAATCCTGGGACTTTTATCAGACTGCTGGTTGAGCTAAAATATAAGGCAGATGGAATCTCTTGTAAATTCTGCCTATACTGGTCTGTTTGCATTGCAGTGTTTTTCAAGGATAAGCATGAAATGAAATGAAATGGAATTTCAAATTGCTCTTCTTGCTGTTGTTGCCAGTTCTGATATTTATCTTCTTTCAGTAACAATAATGTGGCTATATTAGTTTCCAGTATGGCTGTAATGATAAACCCTGGTCCTTCTCCATTCAAAGATAAGCACCCAGACCTTGCACTGACTTCAGTCATACATGGTTGTGCTCCTCCTGTCTAACTAAATGCACATGGAAACACAAAAGTCCAAGCACTTTGCGTGCATTTGCATGGATCAAGCACTGAAGAGACAGCTGTCTGTTTATTCTGTGAGCAAGTAATATGCTTGCTCCAAAGACCTCTGAAGTCTGTAGAAATTTAGGAGGAATTTCTTCACAGAAAGGGTGATTAGACATTGGAATGGGCTGCCCAGGGAGGTGGTGGAGTCACTGTGCCTGGAGATGTTTAAGGAAAGCCTGGACGTGGCACTCAGTGCTCTGCTCTGGTTGACGCGGTGGTGCTCAGTCAAAGGTTGGACTCAATGATTTCAGAGGCCTTTTTCAACCTGATTGATTCTGTGCTTCTGTGAAATATTTTCCTTAACTTCAGTGAACTTTGGATACAACCCTTACTGACTGCTTCTCAGATCTAACAACAATCTGTGTTTATTGATGTTCCTTACTCTGTAAAATTTTATTACTAACTGAAAAGTCAGAGAACTCATTAAATAGAAGTAGATCTGAGAATCAGAGAACCATTTGTGATGGTTCCCTTGTATGCCTTTGTGCTACAAACTGTTCATGTCATGACTAATTTAATTTTACTTTTCATATTAACAGAACAGCTTGATGCTCTGAAAAAGATGATGGAGGCTGGGGAAACTTCTGCCCCTGTAAATATCCTGGAGGATGATAACGAAGAGGAAATCGAAAGCGGTGAGGATTTCCTGGAGAAGGGCTCTCAAACAATGCCTGTGGTGGATCAGTGGGTTGGGTGCACCTTACCCACATGCCTGTGGTCTGTGGGCTCAGTGCAGGACCATTTTACTGATCCCAGCCTTGCCACCTCATCCCAGACAATTTTAGCTTTCATTTACTGTTCAGAAGTTACATTAGAGCACTAACCAAGTCAGACTTCCATTCTGTGTGTGAGAGACTAAGAAGGTGTGATCTTTCCTTTAAAAACACATATTGTCACTGTATTTAACACTTGTGTCAACATCAGAGGGGATTATTGCATTATGCTTTAGAAGGATAAAATGAGGAGTAGGGTTTTTCATGCCAAATTTCAGATATCTTCAGTGTAAATGTCTAGCTCTGAGCCAGTGATGTGGTCAGCAGAGAAAAATACACATATTTAGGGTGTGATCCACCTGTCTTAAATGTCCACCTTCAGAAGATGTAAATCACATGCTGCCTGAAGTGTCTGACCCACAGGACTGGCCTGTGACCTATGTCATAGTGAATGTCCCAGCTTTAGCCTACCATTTGGTCCTTTCATAGATTTTATTTTTTTTCCTTTACTTTTCAGCTTCTCTGAATACTCTAGGTTCTAATGGAAAATCACCTTAAAAGCAAATGAGAACAATTTCCTATGGTGGGGGCTCACAAGGAGACTCACAATGTACATGAGAAGCCTGGACAGTGGCATCTTACATCTTTATTTAAAGAACTCTGTCATCAGTTCTTGTTATTTCCCCAAGGCTTTTTTTTTACACTTTTGCTAAGGAAATTATTGCTTACTTCAAAAACACAGCAAATAAAATTTCTCTTACTAACTATATCAAAGCTGTAAGAATCCCAGGCCTTAGCTGTAATTAACTACATTTGGAAACAGTTAACTAACACTTGGAAATCTAATACGCTGGATTTTATTCCTGTTTTTAAAAAATACCAAACCCAAACTTGTGAATTCAACTGTCATTTGTTTCATGCCTTGCAAAAAAAAAATCCCAGTAGTTGCTGTGGTTTTTACACTGATCCTTTTTGTTTTCTGTGCAGCTGACCAGGAAGAAGAAGCTCATCCTGAGTACAAATTTGGAAGTGACCTTACTGTAGATGATTACAGTCAAAAAGAAGCTGTTGCCATCAGTGTCAAAAAGGTGGGATTGCTTCTTTCATAAATGTGTTTCTGAAAACTTTCCATGGAGGTTGTTGCAAAAGGCACTCTGCTTTGTGGTGACATCAGAGCACTCATCAGAAGGTTGAACCCTGAGGTCTCCACCACATGTCCCTTACCTTTAGGTTCCTGAGAACACAAAGCTTTGTAGCCAAAAATACTCTCCCCTTGTTCAGATAGAATATATTCATCGAGGAAACAGAATCATATGGAGGAAATAGTATACACGTGGGGGATTTAATCAGAAATACTGATTAAAGGCAGCAGGCAGTTTCATGCTCCAGTCTCTGATATTTTACTTTGAATCTCAGGTGCAGAATCCTAATAAGAGGTGGAACATCAGCTTCCTTGCTCAGCAGTATTTGTGCAGGGCTGCATTCTGTGTCTTCATTGCAGGGTTTTCCTGCATCATTTTTCATGGTTAACCCTTAGGGTAGGTTCTCTCTTCCACCTACAGCAGTGAAGGCAAAATAGGGCAATAATTCCCAGTGGGGTGGGCTGGCAGGGGGGCTCTATCAGGCAGCCAGCTGGCAGACAGGGAAAGAGTTCTCTTTATTCCACTCATACCTGGCAATTACAGTTTATCAGTCTGTGCTCAGTAACTTGAATATTATTGGATGGTAATTAGATACAGAATCTTGGAATTCAGAACTAAACTGCTCTGACACTGAAGGCATTAGTGCTGCTTGCTACAGAAAAAAGTCCACATGTGAGGGCTGAGGTACCTTATCAGATCATGCTCCTCTGTCACTCAAGTATTTTGGCCACTTCTTCCCTCCCACTGGGTTTCCTTTGGATCTTACTCCACACAGAAGTTTAGGTGTGGAAAATAGCAGTATGTCTGTAGCAGTACCAGGGACATCAGACCTGCCTTCTGTGTATCTCTTCAAGTCAACATCTTGACTTCTTCAGGACTTCTGTGGATCCTCCCACTGAAGTATCATTTCACTTCTTTGCTTTAGGGCAGTTTCCTTTACTAAGGCAGCTGGTCCTTAACTACCTGAATGTTTTGGGGTGTTTTGGTTGGGTGGTTTTTTCTTTTCGTTTTTCTCTTGAGGATTGGGGATTTTTTTGTTTCCAGATTAGTCACTCATCCTCAGCACATGTCCTTGGGTAACTTTTCCACTTCTTTGCTGATCTGACTTGATCTTTATTCTGTAGGAATGTACAATCAGTGCCAAGACAATATTTATCTAAGGTTCTCAGTAGTGGTAGCTTTTCGTTGAAGGCAGACACCAGACTGTCCCATTGCAAATACTATCCTGAGACAGGCCTTCTCTTATGTGGACATTTCAAGCACAGTTTACAGCACTCTTTACCCTTCAGTTTTCAGAGCCTGGCAGTTTGCACATCCAGATCAGATGATCTTTATTGTGGTGTCTTTATCTGGGTGTGTTATTCTTTCATTCTTCTCTGAAGCTTCCTGTTCCCAACATCTAGAAATAGCTCTGCTTTAGGCTTAACTGTCTGGAATCCTTCATCCTATTCCCATGGCTAGCCATAGCTGTTGAGTTTCAGGTCTTGTGTCTTCCAAATTCTCCCAAATTTGGAATAGGCTACAAATTTTTGAAAGTGTGTGGGACAGATGAGCCATGCAGAAAGGTGGAAAAGGGTTTACTTTTTGCTAAATGCGTTAATTTTTTGAGGGTTTTTTTCTCCTTACTGTGAGTGTTTCCTATTGCTTTTTCTTTGGGTAATGTGTATATATTTTTTTTCCCTTAGGCTGTTGAAGATTCTGAGCAAGAAAACAGTAAAAAGGTGACACAGGATGTTATGTAGTTTATTTTATTGCTTTATATATAACATGCATATTACTTACCATGCATTCTCAGTGGTTTAACACTTTCATGCTCAATTTCACTGCACCTATTTTTGAAAGTGACTCTACCTCCTTTTGTCCTCTAGGGTTTCTTCTGCTATATTTTTATACTGGGGTTAGGACTGTCAGAAAATCTGGGGGCAGACAGGAGTGCATGACCTTTGCCTGCTTAGAAGTATCTGATCTCAGTCTCCAGTGTCATGCACTGGGAAGCCAGTTCTCTGAATGGTGTTGAGATGTATCATCCCTGCTTTATTTTTTCCTCTGCCCTTACCCTGACTGCCCTTTGTTTTCCTCTCTCTTTTTCTTCCTTTTGCTTTCCTTTGGGACTTCTGCATTTATCTTCTCCCAGGAATCCCTTCTGTAAGACTCTTCCCACCTCCTTCCACTCTCTTCCTCCTCCTCCTCTTCTCTCATTCAAGCTGCTCCTGTTCCTAACCACACTTTATTTCAGTCTGTGTTGTTTTCTGAGTGGGTTCTGCTTCTTTTCTTGAGGGGTGGGGAGGTGTAAATAGCATAGAAATCAACTTTTCCCCTTTGTCTTCTCTATCCCCTGAAAGGGTCGTGTGCTGTTGTAACCATTCCTTTGTTTCTGTAGACTTAAAGAAACATCCCATCCTTACCCCTTTCTTAATTCATAATTTAAAGTTGTGAACAGTGCAGAGTATAGCCCTGCTCTAAAAATTAAGGTTCTGCAAGGGAATGAGGTAAAATCAATGGCCAGTACATTATCTTGGGATACAGTCTTTGAGCCAAAGTGTCACTAATGCAGCCATAGAGCTGTACCTGCAGGGGCCATTGCCTGGGCACTGAGGCATCATAATCCCTATGACTCCCTTTTCCTGTGGTTCCCTTAGGTGTAGATGTGGATGTATCAAGATAGCCAAGTATGATTAGCTGTTCTGAGCAGTCACCAAGAGGCACTTTAAAGAACTCTGGGTTTCAGAAGATGGGTGGTCAGTTCTTCCTGAGTTACTGGCCTGTCAAAAATTAAGACACTGAAAAGAACCAGTTTCATTGAGTAAATTTTGCCTGAATTTGACCTAAATTCTGTTAACAGCTAGTAACAAAAAAAGATGCCTGTTTTCTACTAACACAGGGATGTACTGTTTGGCATGTTTTGGGATCAGATCTGTGAACCCTCAATATGCACATTTCTGAAAAGCACTTGGGTTGAGCCCTGATGATCAGCATTAAAATATGGTGTCAGTTTGATTTCATGAGCTGCTGAAAGTTAATTCAGTCTAAAATGCACATACAACAATGTGTACCTGGACTCATTCTGCTAACTCAGTTATTCTGTGCAGTCAGAAAATTGTGTTCCTTGTGGCTATAATCATCTTATACCAAGGCATAAATGGTACCACTTCACATGGTTCTCATTCTTTGAAATGTGTCTGCACTGTCTGACAGGCAGAGGCGCCATAATGCTGGCAAGTGGGTTCACTTTTCCTTTACTCTCCCATCTCAGGGAGTAAAGGAGTTGCAGTAGTGCAGGTTCTGTGAACTGCATCATCCTCCAAGCCCACAAAGGGCTTTGTAGCACCCCCTCTTACTGACTGTTTCCTGAGTCAGTAATAAGGGAGGACTTTCTGACAAACACGAGCTGCAGTCTGAAAATAAAAAGCGGCACTGCAAGAATGTTTGAATACACTTCATGCTTCCCAGCAGAAGTTCACTGTCAGCCTACAGTCAGATTTTTTGGTCACTGGTTCACTGGTAGGAGAGCAACCAAAAATGTGTGGAAAAAACATGATGAATTTGCAGAGATTGCTTAGCTTGACAGAGATTTTTTTTTTTCATTTCAGTGAAAAGAATGTGTTTCAAACTGGTTTGGGGAAAGGAAAATGTTGGCCAGGTAGATCCAATTAAAAAGTGCTGCCTGATGTGTGTTTCTAGCAGATGAGATACTTGTAGAAAACTTTAAGTTCTCTTATAAATAAAGTTCATATAGGTGATGGATTCAGATTTTTATCAGTTGAAGTAGATAAGAATATGAACTTGGTACTGTGTCTCTTGTTGGTCTTGTTGTATCTGTTTGTCCAGTGAAGGATGTGATCTCTACATTTTAGTTTGCTTCTCTTAGTAAAGATTAATAGTGGAACCTATTTGTGTTTTGATACTGAGGAAGTTCTACTGAGTGCCAAGTATACACAGTTTCTATCAGAAAATGCATATTAAATCACAAATTTTGGAATTTATTTGACAAAGATGGATCATTATCTCCCTGCAGTGTTCAGTCTGTTGGAATATTTATCTTTTATCCCAGTGTTATCCTATTAACTTCATGTAATATTTACTCACTGCTTAGGAGCTTTTCTATCATCAGCCCTCTTGCATGCATCCTATAACACTGAGAGTCTTATATCAGTAAGAAAATAAATCTTAACTTGTGACACTAAACTTCCACTTTTCTTGTATTAATTTGCACTGTCTCTAACCTTCTGCAGATTCGGGTATAATTTTGTCCCACCTTTGAAAAACCCAACAACAGTGTTTGCACACAGAAATGGTGATTGTTCTTTTCAATGTGTTTTCAGGGTTTAGTAACTGTGGAAGATGAACAAGCGTGGATGGCATCTTACAAATATGTAGGTGCCACAACCAATATACATCCATATTTATCAACAATGGTCAACTATGCTCAACCTGTAAAATTTCAAGGTTTCGATGTAGCAGAAGGTAACATAAAAGGTTGAATGAAATACAAGTATTTGCTTAATCTAGGTAGTTTTTAAATCTCTACATTTCCTGAGTTTAGAAACATAGGCATAAGAGATTTTTTATAGTTTAATGACCACCATCAGTATGTTTCTAGACCTGTTTCCTCGAATGTAAAGTTAGCATGTTATTCCATTAGTCGTCCACACGGAGTCACTAAATTACTGGGAGAATATGAAGCTGTTGAGGTTGGTTCTATTCCGTGGGCCTTTCCAACTGCAATGGTTTTTTTTAGTTCATCTTTCTCTGCAGTAAGGTGAGCACGACTGTCACAGTGGTCAGCAGTGAGCTGATACTGCACACCACACCATTTATCATGTTGGTTTGCCTTATCTACCACACAGCGCAGGCTCTGAATAACAGTCTTGTCCTAAACAAAAGATGAAAGTTTTGTTGATTTCCTAAGAAGTGAAACAGAAAAGCAAGTCAGAAATACTATGAAATTTATCATAATTGTAATTTGATTCTATGAAATTTCTTATCACTATAATTTGATTCTATGAGTAATAGATAATGGGGAAAGAGACTAAAAATTGCTGCATCCTGCTGTTATAGTGCATGATTTTGAGTTTTGATTCGTCATTACAGAAGTGCTTTAAAATGTCTTGTCTTTCCTTTCTAGAACGTAACATTCACCATAACATGTCCTCTTTCAATGAATCAGTTGGACTAGGGTATTTGAAGACTCATGCCATTGAGTTTGTGAAGTATCCTTTCACCTCCTCACCCCATTTTTCTACCAATCCTAAGATAAACCAGTGCACCTTTCTAGATTTAGTGTTGCATGTCTACAAAGGAGAAGGAGAAGTACCTCATGGAAGGAGGAACAGTAAGATTAACATAAGAAGTGTGTTTTGATGTTGGAATACTGAAGATACCAGCACATGACTCTATATTTCTGTGATGTTTCTATGTCATTTTCCTTGATGAATTCTATAGTTACAATAAACGACAAATGAGTCGGATATACCCAAAGGGAGGCCGTGTGGATTCCAGTAATTACATGCCTCAAATTTTCTGGAACGCTGGCTGCCAGATGGTCTCACTGAACTATCAGACCCCAGGTAGGCAGCAACGACCAGTGAACCTCAATCCTAAAGAATGGCTTGGGCAGGAGCTCTCAAACAGATGCCATGGATTTGCTTCTGGCATTTTTTGAGGAAACAGACATATGGCTAAATAATACAGCGGGGTGGAATTGCAGAAGCGTAAGACAAGGAGCAATAAAAAAAAGCCATACACAGAAGGGAAATTCAGTCCCCTTTTATGGAAAAATAATGGAGTACTGCATCTTCTCGCAGAAATGTTTTTTATCAATAAAAAGTGTTAATTACAGGGAAATCAGTGCTTTCACAAAACACAGCTCTGGCACAGTTGGGTGCATGTCTGCAAAGCAAAGATGGAGTGCACAGATTAAGATGGTAAAAAGTAATGACTGTGTGACAAATGCATTTCTAAAACAGTTACTGTGAAGTGTTAGGAGTCATGTGCTCAACAGCAGAGGATCAGGTCTGAGATCCCAGCTGAGAGACTCATGCCAGGGAATGGAAATGCCTCTCCACAGGGTGATCTGAGAGGAGATGCCTTGTTCCTGTTCAGTGAAGGTGGGAGTATAGCAGGACAGGCTTTTTCTTGTTTTGATTGGGTTTTTTAATTTATCTAGGAATGTCTTCAGTTATATATATAACAAATCAGTTTTCCATTGCCTTTTCCTGGCTGTGGCAGTGCTTTTGTGCTTGCTTTCCCCTCCCTGAACAGTGTCTTTGGTGCTGCAGACACTCCTCATGGTCATACCCGGAGTTCTGTCCTGCAGAGCCCCAGTTTCAGCAGCTGAGGAAGCAGGAGAAGGGATACACTGGAATAAGCTGCTTGTAGAGCACTCCACTGGACATGATACTGAGGCTGGGGCAGAAACATAAGCTCACTCTGCTCCCAGCACCGCCTCTGCCCACTGCAATGTCATTCCCAACCCCTTTATACTGCAAATTAAGAGAAGTAATTGTATAAGTGGAAATGAGCAACTTTCCTGTATTCCTCTTCTGTGATGCAATTGTGCTGTCAAGATGAAGGTGATTGAGGAAATAAAAATTAGAGCTGCCCAGTAAATCCAGTAATAAGTGGTATGGGCATATGACAGTCTTGTATTTTGTGTATCAGAGAGCCAACAGAACAGATTTTGTTCCCTTTTGAAGGTACAGTCAGTTGGGCAAGAGACACACCTTGCCCAAAGTACTTATTACTAAACAAGGAGGTTATATTCTTGTGTAAGTGCAAACCTGCAGGAGAACATTTTATTTTTTACATAGTTCTGGAGAGGGTTGGATGAGGGGGAGGTTATTACATGTTTCTGATATGTCTTTCTATACAAATACCATAACAATGTGTTGACTAAAACTCACTTGCTCTAAATGTTGAAATTAAGCAATGCTGCTGTGACCTTTGTGGTTTCTTTGTGTGGTATTTTATTCAGCTAAGCCCACAGAAAACCAGTGGGATATTCATCTCACCTTCTTTAAAACATCAGGGTATAGACAGCTTCATCAGAGGTAGTTGTTTGTGGTCATTGTGAAGAAATACATTCTTCAAGGATGTTTCCTCTAGTACATTTTTTAATCTGAGGTAATTTTCACTCTTAAAGCTCCTGTATTCCTCTGTAATTCAAAGTGATCTGCAGAAATGGAGACATCTGTACTGTAGGTACCAAAAGTTAGGTGATGGAAATCCCATCCCAGGCACTTAACATGTCCACAGTCTGTTGCTTCCCTGCCTGCCAGGTGTGTTTGAATTCAGGGAAAGACTGTTTCCTAAGCACAGCATGGACCCCAGCGTGGTTGGTAAAGCTGTTACTCCTGTGAAGGAATACGCAGCTTTCCTGGTGCTTCCTTTTATTTCTTAGATGTGTGTTTTATATGCATTAAATTTAATTTTTATTTAAACTGATTGTTCTGAACAAATAGTGTTATTTTCTGATCTAGTTCATGAGCTGCATTATTGGGCAGGAAAATTAGTAAATTTTCTCTCTTGGCAGATTTAGCAATGCAGTTGAATCAAGGAAAATTTGAGTACAATGGATCATGCGGGTGAGTGATATGATTTAAACTGTTGTCACTGTGTATCAGAGTCCTTCACTAGGGTTTTAATAAAATTTTGTCACTATTAATTATGTGTTACAAAAGGAAAATGGGATGCTACGTGAAGAGTAGAAATTAGCAGAGTTCAGGGAAAATTATCCCCCATATGGAGGTATTTGAATGAATATGCTTTTAATTATGCCCAGTTTTTAAATGAGATAGAAGAGGCTTTGTGTTCATATTATGAAGATCATGAATACTCTACACAGTTATTTAAATACATCTCCACCTTCTGCTCTCAGCCTTTCTTTGAAGACGTGCCTCAGAATGGAGATTCATTGCACAGTTCACAGAATTGCCAAATTTACTTGGACAAGTGGAGTCTGAATATATAGGGAACATTTTCTTAATCTGTGTACTCTTAATTGGAGCACAGATTTCACAGAGAATACTGAAGTGTTTTCATCTAAGTTCTTGCTCATGATTTTTGCATGACAAAGGATGTTCAAGGGATGCTGATAGGTTTTTCTCAAATGTTGAGTATATACCTTAATAGGATAGACTGATCATTAACATCAGGAGAAAAGGAGAAGTTTAATGAATCTTAGGAAATGACAGTCCTGAAACACATTAAAATCTGCAAACTCATCCAGGGAGGGAACTACTCTTTTACTACAGCAGATCTTATTCAGAAAGAAAATCTGAGTAGATGGAGCTTGGTAAAATTCCTCATTTGCAGAATGGGCACAGTGCTTGGCTATTCCCTGCCTTTATTGCAGTTGTGAGCTCCCCAGAAGAGGCTCTTGGCTTTGACAAAGATGCAGTTCCTGTAATTTCAGTCAAAATAACAAAAATAGAAGAAAACCAAAGCTTTCTTATGGCAGAGTTTGGTTCCTTTCTTGTTAGACCCAGCAGCTTAGTAAAAGAGGGCCTGCTTACTTTTGCCAAATTCTCCGAAGGGCAGGCAAAATTATCAACTAAATTCCTGAATTCTTACATCAGTCTTTTGATAACAATGTAGTGGTAATGCATGGTAATATTTTGATATGTTTTGTAAATGTGGTGGTGTTTCAGTCACAGAAAAGAATTGGAAAACTGAACATTTCCTTGTGCCTGTACTCCTGTTTTCTCAGACTTGCAGCTTTCATGCTGGTGAAGCAAGATCAAGCCACTCTGGTTTCAGCATTTTTTATTTAAGCAGGCTGAAAAGAGAGGCTAAGGATAGTTAGTTTCCTTCTGCTCCAAACTACTGCAAATTAACCAAATATTAAGAAATCGCTTTTCTAATGGAAGAAAAACATTTTTAGTGGAAGGAAAAGGAGTAATATTACTTTCAAACAGAAACCATGTTATTAAAAAATGGGAGAAAACATTGCCATTCTTTCCACTAGAATTTTTCAAGCATTTTTAAATTATTTTTGAATTCTGTCTAGACCTTTATAATATTGTGTACCAGTGATTCACTAGAGAGACTAAGGATGGATAAAAACTAATCTTCCAGCAGCTTTGTCTGTCAGAGTTGCAGAATTAGCAAGATTTTTCTAGTTACACATTTTCTTCCATCAGTGGAAGGGAATGTCTGTAATGTGCAGCCTTTCTGTGATCAGCTGCTGTTTCATTTTGATGGCAGAATCTTTGGGTTTTGCTACATCAGAGCACATATTGGCTTCATTGATATGTTGATCCAGTGTAAGGTCCTCAGGGAGGTATTGTGAGTGTTATTATGGTGGTACCTTTCATGCTACTATAATTAACAATCTGTCAGCACTGACATTATCAGTTGTTTCCCCCAAGGTTTCATAACCACCATGAAAAAATTAGCTTCAAGCTGAAATTTAGTGTATGAGTCTTGACTCTAAGGAAGTGCTTCATTTGGAAAAATAATAATGAAGAATCCCTCTGTGTTCTTCCAAAGTGCTAAAGTATTAAATGAGAGCATCTACATTTTATTATATGGTAACTCCCTGTGTTTTTAAACTGTATTATTCAGTTGTTTTGAAATGTCCTTGATTATATTACATTTATTTTTATCTTAAAATCCAGGATTGATTTCATCTCTCAGTAGCTGGTAATTCAGAATGAAGAATAATATTTATCTGTGTTCCAGACATAGTTTCTTTTACTTCCTCACACTTGCAGCTCAAATGACTGTATTTTACAGTGCTGTAGGAGAGTTCATTGTTTCAAGGTAGAACATCCATTTCATTTGTATTTAGTACCATTTTAATTTCAACACAAGAATAATTTTCTCCTTTTTTTTTATTGAAATAAGGTATCTACTAAAGCCAGATTTCATGCGACGACCAGACAGGACGTTTGACCCATTCTCTGAAACTCCTGTAGATGGAGTTATTGCTGCAACGTGTTCTGTACAGGTAAAACAGCAACACACAGCTGCCATCACAGCCAAAATCCTTTAAAAGTCAGCAGAAATATGACATATGCAGTAGATGTGCTTGGACTGTGTAGATTTCATCAAATTGTTTCCACTGTTTTGGTTTTTTTTATTGCTGGCTAAGTTGCCTTTGTTTGCTTGATCTGAGTGGAACATGATAGAAATTATGTTTTATTGCACGTTGTCATATTCTAGCAGCCTTCATGGTCTTTTTGAAATACAAAGGGATAAAGGAATGAAGTTCATTTTCATGTACAATATGAAATTGCACAACATCACTTGTCACCACAGAGCAGGGAGGAATCTGGGCACACATGGACAGGATATTTTCAACACGAATAGAGAAAAATGGTTGATGTGAGGCAGGCCCTTACTTTGGCGTTATCTATGAGTAACAAAGTCTGTAAAACTTCTGTTGTAGTTCTAAAGCACGGTTATGTATCAAAATTTGAAAGGAGGCTGACAGTTGTAAAACCTGTTTTGTGAGCAAAAGGTTTCAGCTTTGATCTAGCATTTTCCATGTGCTGCATTTAAATGTCACATCCTCTCTGACCAAGCATTCCTCGTGCATTCTAGATGTTGAACTAAATTCTGTTTGCACCTGTAGAAGAACTACACATGTTTTATTAATGTTGTTTTTCTTAAATGGTAATGAAAGTACAGTCCCTCCAAGAAGGAAGTGGAATCAGATAATTCCTAGGTCAGGTATTTGGCTAGGTACTTTTCTTTTGTGACTAAAACTAGTGTAAAATTCCATACAAATTTTGTAATTAAGGAGTTCAGTGGACCAAAAGCCACCAGTGGTAGCCCTTAGCCACATAACTTTCCAGATTTATTATCCATAGTGTTCCCTGGAAGAATGTTAGGTCATGAAAACAAAAGGATTTGGAATGAGCTTAGGTCTGTTAAATCGTGTTTCAGTTTTTTCTTCCCTCCTTGATTGTAGTAATGAAAACATTAACTGTGTTTTTAAGTAATAGATCATCTTGATGAAATAAAAATTTTCCCTGCTGTGGCTAGATTATCTTGACTTGGAGTGAAATTGCAACAGATCTTCATATATATAACAATATAGAGGAGTCGTGTGGCGTTTTTAGTTTTTCACTTTTGAAGCATCCTGCACTTTCCAGACACATAATATGGAGTCAGACTGACACATGATTAGTTTCAAACCTTCAACTAAGTGAAAGTAGAGCAATAGTTTCCTTTCACCTCTTGTAGTCAGGATGTACTAGAGAAAAAAGTGCTTCTGAACAGAATATTTAAAGTTGTGGAATAGCAGTGCCAACTCTGGTTGTTCCATTCAGTGTTGTCATACAGTGAGTGCATCTGTGAGACACTGTCTGGTTGGGATGACTGGCAACTGGTAATACCCCAGCACAGTCATTTCAGATGAAGGTTATATTTATAAATCTGATCACAAAAGCTTTTCTAAAGAGGTGCAGTTTGAAACATACCATTTCCATATGAAGAGCTAAACACACCTGTTCACTGTAAACCATTTTACAGAGTGACGTCAGTAAAAAATGACCGCTCTTTCCAATATTGTTATTTTGTATTACTTTTCCTCACTCTGTTACTGTGTTGCAGGTGATATCTGGCCAGTTCTTGTCAGACAAGAAGATCGGGACGTATGTGGAGGTGGACATGTACGGCCTGCCCACGGACACGATACGCAAGGAGTTCCGCACGCGCATGGTGATGAACAACGGCCTGAACCCTGTTTACAACGAGGAATCCTTTGTCTTTAGGAAGGTAGGACATGGCATCTCTGGAAAGCAGAGTTTGTGGTTTGCCGGTGCTTGTGCCCATGAGCTTCCCTGCCCACCTGAGCCAGCCCTCCCTGCTTCAGCCTGACTGCTCACACGGATGAGTGCTGCTCCCATGGAAAAGGGTTTGTAGGGCCCCTGTTTACTGCAGTAAACAATGCAAAGCTGAAATCAGCTTTCAAGAGGTTGCTTGGTTTGGTTTGGTTTCGGTTTTTTTTAAGTTTGCTTTGGTTTTATTTTTCTAATGGATAACCTCTGTAGCTATCACATGATTTTTTTTGTTGTTTTTGTTTCCATTTGGCTTTTTCCTCCCCTTTGCTTCCTCCTCCCACCTGGAGGTAGCCACCTCCTGTGTGACCATGCCTGTGTTCAAGGTATGCAGTCTGCTCAGAATGAGCCCCGCTGGTGGACACCATCATTCCTTGGAGATTTCTTCTTCCCTGCCCTGGCAGTGGCTGCTATCTTGCACTGTTCCTTCAGCCCAGAGGGCAGGTGAGATGCTGCATCCAAAGCTAAGGTCAATGTCATTACATGGAAAAGTTGGAAGGGTGCTGTGTTCCTCAGGCGTGTTGCCAGCTCCCTCCTTCAGTAGTCCATGTGCATCATGTACCTTTTTCTTTATTTTTTTTTTTTCAATACCAAAAGAAAACCAACCCTTTTTTTCTTGGCATGGGGGATTTAAAGAGAGAGATCATTTGTCCATGTTCAGTTTTTATCTCTCAGTCTTTATATATATATGATACCCACATATATATATATATTTATTTTAATTTTTATCTGTTGCCTGGAGTTTCATCCAGACTACATGTGTTACAGTGCTGTCTTTGATAACATCTGTTTTGCTTACACCTGTTTTGTTGTCATGCAAGATTGTTGCTCTTTTATTCCAGAGTTCAGACTTTTATTCCAAAGTTCAGATTTTGCCAAGTAGTGATAACACTTCACACTTGGGTATATTACACACTTAATCTGCTTTCCTAACAGCATAGCCAGTTTTTAATAGAAATTTAGTTGATGCAACAGTTTTTCCTGAACTCATATTCTGCAATGAATGTGACTTCAAGTGCTTTTCTCTGTGTATGTGGAGGCACAGGGAAGATGCTTAGGAACAGGCAATTCTGCTGCCCATGGCTTGCTGGCCGTATGACTAGCACCTGCTGCTGTCAGATTTCTTGCATCAAAAGGGCCATAAATTCCAGGGTGCACAGCCCCAGTCTGAAAGGGGGGTACCTGTGTGTGCTGGGAAATGGGTACAGAGGCTGATGCCAGTATTTCTGATTACTGCTCTGCACTGAGCAATCACGTGGTCGCACGTTGTCTTGAACTCTTAGGTCAACCAGGAGATTATTTTTCTTCACCTCAGGCCGTTATCATATCTTAGTATTGTAATCAGCATGCACTGAAGATCAAGCAGGTGAGTGGCATAAACAAAGCAGGAAGGATTCCTCTAGCTGGAGGTACTGGAGGCACAGTGCTAAAATGTTGTGAGAGGGTGGAAGTGCTTACCAGGATACCACAGAACAAATTAATGCAGAGGGAACAATAAACTTAGTCCCCACTTCTGCTCCCTGGCAAATCTGTGTCAAAGACCATCATGTAATGAAAGATGTGCTGATCTGTGATCTGTAGGGGAGAGATCTTACCTGCCCTGTTTAGGTTGCAGTGTTCTCCTCAGGCTGATGCTTAATCCTACACAGTTGTTCTCAGGTACTGTGTTTGATTGTTCTTCTGTCATGTTTTCTTGTTTTTATTTTAATTTAAAATAAAGCTTCGGTCATTCTAACTTGGGTTCTGTGTTGTCCCTCTGTTGTGTAAGGGGAGGAGGGGGCAACTGGTGGTGATGACCTGTGCTGGGAGTGCTGAGTTGTAGTTGAGTAGAGCAGGATATCCATGGATTGCTCCTGTGGGTTCAGAGACCAAAAGCAGATTTTATTTTGTGCCCCCCAAAACTGAAAATGGCAGTGTCAGGGGAGAAGTCTAAGGGAGAAGGCAGACACAGTTTACTGAGGTCTTCCCATTTATCCCACAGGCGTTGGTGAATAGCACCAGGAAGGCAAGGAGTGGGAAATCTTTCCCAGCATACGGTCGAGGTGTGCTGGCAGAGGGGCTGCACCTCTCTGTTAGTCTGTCTCCTCCTCACTGCTCCCTGCACAGAGGCAGCACCTTTGTTCCAGGGAGGGCAGGGGATCTCCCTGTCACTGTTGTGGGCAGCCCAGGTGGGGACTGACAGCTGCAGGAGGCTGCAGCACCCCTGCTCCCCGTTCATGCCCTGAACCCTCCATGTCCTGAGTGCAGCACACCCACCTCTGCTGGCAGCACAGCATTTCAGCAGCTCAGACATCCCCATCAGCTTGTGCTTGCACTCTCCTTGCCCTTTTGGATGCATCCCAAATCCCATCTTTCTGTCATAATTCCTCCTGATCCAGCACTACCTGCCCTTTGATTGCTGCTGTATCTGTCATTTCCCATGCAGTATTTGCCTCCCTTCTTATCACTGTTACCAGTCTTCAATAATGGAAAATAAACATACAAAATATTTAGCTGGTGTAACTGTGAGCTGCAGGATTTACATAATCTGAAATCTACCCATTATTTAGGGTGAAAAAAGCTCTTCTAGGAAAGAGTAATTTTGAAAAGTGGGGTTTGCAGGGAATGACCTGACTTTACAGTGATGATAGTTTCTGGCATACAAAGTTCACACATGGGAGGCAGGGAGGGAGCTGCTCTATCAGTGTCATTGAATGTCTTCATTTTGTGGCTTTCCAGGTTATCCTCCCTGATCTTGCTGTCCTGAGAATAGCAGTGTATGATGACAATAATAAGCTGATTGGTCAGAGGATCCTGCCTCTGGATGGGCTGCAAGCAGGTTACAGACACATTTCCCTTCGGAATGAGGGCAACAAACCACTCTCTCTTCCAACGGTTTTCTGCAACATTGTGCTTAAAACATACGTGCCTGATGGTTTTGGAGGTGAGATAAGCCTTTATCTCGATGTGTTTGGCTCTAGAGTGTAGGTGTGCAAGGCCTGAAGTGCTTCAGTGTCACTGTGCCAGCCAGAAGCACACATGGAGTGCTGGAGGATGGAAAGATTCAGTATTTTAACTCCTTGGAATCTCTGGATATTGAGTTAAGAAACCTGCTTTCAGTGCCTGCCTCAGTGTTAATGATAAAAGCATATCTCTACTAAATGGCAAAATAATGTGGAAAACAAGCTGCTACTACTTAGCTCTATTTGATTTTCTCTGTCGACAATTTAGAAAGAGTCGTCTTTTATTTTTTATTACATGTTGTCTGACATAAATATCTGTAAGGTTAGGATATACTTTATCTATATTGGTTGGCCTGTAAGTATAAAAAAATATATGCAGAAACATAGTTTTTTCAAACAAGACCAATTCTACATTCTTGGCAATATTGGCATATTTTTAGAAATGGCCAGTGAAATAATTCAGCATCCAGAACCTCTGCAGTTTTCTCTCCCAGTTTTGCCTGGTTTTAGTGTGGTTTAATTGTTTTTGGGTTCTCGGGAAAGTTCTTTTTCATGTGAGCCATTTCCATGATCAGGTTGGCAGAGCTGTGGTCATTTATACTGAGCAGTGGCAAATTGCCACGTGTGTGTAGGAACAAAGAGCTGAGAATAATCATTACACCACTAAAATCAGCGTAAGGGTGAGTTCCCCCTGAGGGTGTGCCTTGGGGAAAGGATTTCTTCACCCCAGATGAAATGTGCTTGTGCATTGGACAGTACATGAACCATTTAAAACTGTAAAATAGGAATTGCACTAAATGTTAGTGCTCTGAGTCCGCAGCAATTACTTTGGGGGTTATTGGTGAAGGATTATTGATCAAACCAAGGTATTTCTCTTTGGAAAACCAATTTTAAGCCTGCTGTCTATGCAAAGAATGGCTGCACTTCCTTGACTGTGACTTCCATAGTAGAAACTGGAGGAAAGGAAGGCTTGCCCAACCTATCTTCAAGTCTGTGTTTGCTGGTGTTTATCCAGACTTAAAACAATTAACAGGCTGAGACTTCAGTAACAATATTTCGTGGGGAAAAAAAAGTATTACAGAAGCATTTGTGTTGTTCACATGTGAAATCCTGGTTTCTGGCAAGTCAGCTGGAGTTTTGCCACAGGCCTTGGAGCACCACTGTGCCATTATGCAGCACGTTTCATTGACAGTATTTAACTGCAGGGACTTTGTCTCAAGAGAAATGTAAGCTTCTGCTTAAACTCGAGATTCTCAAGGGTAATTGAACCATCAATCTAAGAGACACGTTTAAGTGTGTCCTTTAATTCTTACCTGAACTGAAGCTTTTGACAGGAAATGACTCAGTTAAAAATTTTCTCAACTAAGGACATGCTTCTGATTTGGGATTGATGTTTTATGATACCAGACTTTGTCTAAGAATAGAATTTAAACTTAGCACAGAGTTTGATGTGGCTTGAGCTGCTGAGTGTGCTGGACCCATAAGGAGAAAAGATCTGTTTATTTTGGTTTTTTAAACTGCATTCTACACATAGAAAAGTGAAAGACTTGTTGCAGTAGTTACAGTAAAATGCTACTAGATCAAGAGAACTGGTGGTTATAGTTTTCTGTGAGCAGTGGCAAAACCAGACTCCACATTAATAGGAACTAAATGAGTTCAATTATAGTTCTCCTCTCCCTTCCCAGATAGGGTGGATGTGCCTCATGTATTTTCCTCATTGATATAGAACAGCAGCATGATGAACAACTGGGAAATAACTTCTGACACTCAGGTGGAATCATTTGTATTCTGCTGGCATGTAGTTTTTAATTACTTATCATCTGCAGTGAACTTCTCATTGTTTTATGAGCTATCATTAGGATCTCCATGGTTGTTTTAGCAAACCTGTAGGAAGGTAGAGTCAGTAGCTGCCTTTCTTTCTTCTTTCTTTTTTGTTTTTTTAACCTGTATGAGTAAGATTTAAAAATGTGCCCTGAATAATAACTGGAATGGGTGATGCATTGTAGGTTTTAAAAGATGTGTGGTTTTCTTTTTTCATTTTATAGCTTAGTAATTTCTTGTGGTTTATTTGCATCAGCCCCTATGTTCCCAATAAAACACAATAATGGCACACATTGATGCAAATGAAGCAGCATTCTCCAAAGAGAAGCTTCTATAATAGAAATCTGTAGTGAGTAAGCCTGGCTGTTTAGGTTAGTGGTTGGTGTCCTCTGTAATGTACTCTTCCAGTGATATTTAATTGCAGTTCTCCCACAAAGCGCTGCTCCCCACCCCCAGCTCACCTTCCTGGGGAGAAAGGGAAGCGTAAGCAGAGGACAAATGACAATGTGAGAGGCAGGGATGAGTCACATTCCCCTCAGAAGCGCTGAGCCTTTGGTGATGTGCTCGTGTGGTTCTTCCGCGATGCACAGAGGTCCTGCTCTCCCAGACACGTTAGTCATTTTTACCTAGAAGCTCGTGATAATCAGGTTCAATTTTCAAGTGACGCATCGTGCTGGCAGGGTAGCCCTGGGTTTTCATTGAGAAGTGCGTGCCAAGGACAAAAAGACATCCTTAATGAGTTAGGGAGAGGAGAAACAGTCGGTGCTGAGCCACAATCCATTGCCATGGCTAAAAATAAATTCTACATGGCTTTTGTGTATGTGAAATAAATTTCAGAAGACATCAATGGGTCACAGCAGTTACTGGAGATCACCTATTTGTGTAGATAAATAGAGATCTCAAGGGTAGTGCTAAGTGTTTAATGTAACTTTTGTGGGAATGGGAGACCTGTCTGTTCTGTGGCTTCAGAGGAACGTTCCACAGAACAGTTCAGGTTGGAAGGGAGAGGATACAGCCCAGCCCCTACTTTGCACAAGAAGTTTCTTGCCAAAGCTTTTGATGGGTTGGATATTTTTACTTTTTTTTGACTGTTGAAGTTAAGCATAGAAAGGGATTGTTTGATATGCAGGTAAAAAATTCCTGGGACTTCGTCATCCTGTAAACCTGTGCTTGCACATTTATCACTACATATGGAAAACAGAATTAATGATCTATCTGGTACCCAGGGCTGTGGTACCACTGGTGGTACTGTGTCATGTGCAAGACTCAGGTATTGGTCATTCCTAGAAAAGCCATTTCACAGCCTGTCCTGCTCCAGACATGGAATATGACAAAGACTATTGAGAATAGATTTACCTGGTTGCTTTAATCCACCTGAAACAACTCTTCAACTAGGAAATATAATAGCATTTTCTGCAATTGCCTGCAGTCCCAATTCAGTCAGCACCCCTCAAATAAGCAAGGGATGAAGTCAGTGCTTTGTGGCTCAAGAGATCCCATCCTGCTCTCAAATCCTACAGTCATTAACTGGGGGGAAGTTAGAGCAGCTTCAGTCTGATGGAGTCACTGGGGTTTTCCTCAATAAGGTACCTGGATTAATACTACACCCTTGGTGCATTACAAACTGATCCATGTTCCAGGTGCTGTGGAAATGAGCACTTCCAGTCCTGCCAAATTCACTACAGAACGCTGGACTCTTGTTGCAAGCCATGTCTCATAATAACAGAGGTAGAATACAGCTGTTGTAAAATACTACTTTCCAAATGCCTCCAAAGCTCACAAAAAGTTGATTTTTTTTCTTACAGATATTGTAGATGCTTTATCAGATCCAAAGAAATTTTTGTCTATCACAGAAAAAAGAGCAGACCAAATGAGAGCTATGGGTATTGAGACTGTAAGTAGAATCAATGACAAACACAGCCCACTTATGGCCAATGCTGCATTCTTTATTTAAAGTAAACTGGTCCTTCTCCAACCAGTGCACCTTACCATTTCTCATTTTCAAATATAAGCTTCTTTGTCTGGCTTATGTCATTTACTAAAATACTCGCTGACTTTTCATGGATCACATTAATACATCCTTTAGAAGGGGAAATTCTAATAAATGGGAGCATAGTTGTATTTTAGTAAATAGTTATTTGAAATAGCTTACAAATGCGTTACTATAGTGTTGTTTGAAAATACGTCGCAATTTTATTATGTTTAAAGTAAGCAAGTTCAGAAATTTCCCCAACTTTTTACATGACAGGTAAAAGAACAATCAATTTTTTATGATGTGGACATTTCTTTCAGAGTGATATAGCTGATGTACCAAATGACACTTCAAAGAACGACAGAAAAGGAAAAGCCAATAATCCCAAAGCCAATGTAACACCTCAGAGCAGCTCTGAGCTTCGACCAAGCACCACTGCAGGTTTTGGGTCTGGGACCGACGCTAAGAAAGGTACACAAAAATCACTCCCTCTCTTCTGAAGTGATTCAGAAAGTCACAGAGAAACACTCAGTATTCAAGTTTAGTTTTGCAGTTCTATTCATGCTTGCAATTTTGCCATTGGGACTTGTCTTTGTCTAATTGCAAATGGATTTTGTATATTACTAAAATGATTGTATAAAAGTAATACAGCTTTGTTTCACTAAGTGACTTCTTCATGTAGCTGTATATACAGCTGTATTTTTTTCGGTATATATGTGTATATTTTACACATAACCTGCGTGACTCTGGGAATAGTTTACTAGTAAAGATTCCTGGAGGAGTGCCAATAGGAGTGACTATTATCTGCCACAGTCCACAGCAACTTTTTTTCTCCCCTCACAAATCCCTTGGCAGAGTTGCAGATTTACGTAATTAAAGGTGTTTAAAATTCACTGGATTCTGTAGAGATTTCGCAACAAGTAGAAATGTTTTCACAGTGTGGTTTTACTCTGAGTAGTGATTATGGAAATGGCATGTTTATTGTAAAAAAAAAATCAAATGTGCTTATTTATAAGTGAGTATTTTTTCCTAACTATTCACTGTTCACTCTGCAAAGTCATTTTATACAGTCAAATGGGATTATTTGTTTCTCCCATATTATCACAGGTAATAAAGATTAAGTGAGAAAAAAAAAATGTGTACAGCTGAATGGAACACAATAAATATTTCTGTTAATAGGCCACAAGAATTAGAATGTGGTTCACTCACTCATCCACCTTGGCCCAAAGGAGGGAGAAGGAGCACAGAGGGCTCTTGTTCTTAAATTTAAGCACACATGGCTGAGCACACACTTGTCAAGGGATCTCCTGAGAATCAAAATTCCATTTTTCTGGAGTCACTTTTGGCAATGAATCAGAGGTTCAGGTTGTCTCTGGCACCTCAACTCTTTCAAAAGTTCTTCCCTGGAGTAAACACCAGGTCACTTTATGCAGTGAGGTGTTTTCATATTTCACGTATCATCACCAAGATGCACACATGTTAGTTTTATCATGCATTAATCAAGCATGAAATTTGCTGGGGTTGACAACTGGTTCCTAGTTGCCATGGGGTCAGACCTGGACAACTCAGGAAATGTCCTATGTAGTAGTTCTATGTAGTAAATGTTTTAAAATCCTGAGGACTTTAAAATCCTGATGCACCTCTGCTCTTAAACTGAGATTTCAGTACTTAGCACATTCCTGTCTGCAATTTTTATCCATATCTTTGTATGTTAAAATAGAGCTATTCACTTTCATATCCCGTGTAATGGTCCTTATTTTGTATTTCTTATCTCTATGATTTACTAAGATCTGAATAATTCTACCACTGTTAATAAAAACAACTCATCTTGCTATTAGAAATTTCTTATCCAGCAAAATGGGAAAAGCTTTCAAATGCACAAGAATGTGGGGGTTTTTTTGGTCTCAGATTTTCCTAAGAGTTAAACCACTTGTGTTTTTGAAAACTTCAGCCTCTATCTGTGCCTACATCTGTTCCTGTCTCATTTTCTAGACTAATGTTGATATCATATATTTGAGCAGAGTATTATGCTTCTAAGAAAAAGAAAAATTCATATTCCCTAAGGAGGTTGCCTACCTCTCCTCCCCCCATTTTTTCCTTTTACAGTGTCTGAGCATTTTCCAGTTAAATTCAGCTTAAAAGCCAGAAAGTCCTTTTCAAGGCAAAGGAAATCTTACAGTCCACAGACACTGTGAAGAGCAGTTAACTAAATATATTTGCAGTGTATTTATAAACAGACAAACATTCTTGTCTATTTTCAGAAAAAAATTAAAAATTACAACCCTCACGGCATTGTAGTGACATTTTTATTGACACTTAGATATAGGATGTGCTTAGTAGTTTTTAAAAAAACCTTAATATGTCACAAAGCATTTAGTAAAGCATAAACAGTAAATGAGATTTGGTTTTGTTTGCATTGCAGTTAAAGTGATCAAAACATATTTTCCATTCATCTACATAGTACTGTTAGTCTTGTGTGATTGAAATTTCATTAGAATTTTCATTTCTTTTGGTTTTGTGTATCTCCTTCATTTTTTAAGTCTTAGTCTTGGAGTGTACTTCTGCCCCTTCTCCCATAGCTTGGTATTAACCAAAATGCAAATTTTACCTTCATTACCACACAGGCTGCAGCTAAATTTTCCCTCCTGTGTTTTAGCCTGAGGAGAAGCACACCCAGCCTCAGTTAATCCTTTTGTAGTCATGTAAAACCCTGCCCAAGAAACCTCCCCATTGAAAGAGGTGGTGCCAGAGCAATCTCCAGCTAGGGACCAAAATTCTGAAGTTGTTTTAATATTCTTAAATGGTTTGCTGTGTTTGCTGAAAAGGAGCTCTTTTCAATTCTTAGATTGCTGTGTTTTGACAGTTCAGTCCAGAACTGTAAGAGATTAAAATACACTCATTGATTCAATTCTTTTTCCACAAGGCAATTGATTGAAGAGTGCATGGGAAAAGGAAATTAACTGTATCTTAGCTATACCTTGATGAATCATTTTCTCATTAACCTATGATTATTTTTTTAATGTGGTGGAAAACATTAATTAATTGTTAAGTTAAATGTACGTTGCTGTGGTAAAACTCAGATTTTAAATATGAGCTATACTAGTATGTATGAAGTTTCAGATAAACTGTATCAATACCTTCCTAGGTATAGACCTTATTCCTCAAGTGAAGATAGAAGATTTAAAGCAAATGAAGGTAAGTATTGACACAAACTTTCCAAGATATGTTCCAAATTTTTTGTTTTAAGCAGCCAGGATTTTACTGGGTTAAAGTCAATATGGCCACAGAAAAATTGATCCAGCTTCTCTCTTTTCAGGCTTATATAAAGCACTTAAAGAAACAGCAGAAAGAGCTGAATGCCTTAAAGAAGAAACATGCCAAGGTATGATCATTAAGGGTTCTCTCAGCCTAATTGAAAACAGTTGCTTACTATCACAGGCAGTTCCTAATTAAATTATAGGGAAAGCCTAGGAACGGTAGTTGGACTCCCAAAAAAGGCATATATGTTTGAAATGTACTGAAATATGCTGCAGTGAGCACATTTTCCCTTTGGCAACCCTTTGTATGTCTGCCTGAGCTCAGTGCACATTTGTTTGACTCATATAAACATCCAAGGCTCACCTTTTTCAGGTAATGATTTTATCTTGCTCCCTCTTGCATGACTTAGGTATTGACATGGAAAAACAAGGCAGTAGTGATGGGAGGTGGTGCTGCACTGAAGACAGGCACTGGAGAAACTGCAAAATCACCAAAGAGAACTGGAATGTGTAGCTGAGAAATGAAGTGCCCTGGTCCTCCTCATTTATATCTGTGTTAATCACTTTATAGTCAGCTTTTTCTTGGCAGTGATACCACAGATACCACAGATAAAACACTACCACAAATATATACTTCATATTAGAAAATTGCAGCAAATTTCTCCTGCACTGTTTCATTAGCAAACCATTATTCTTGTTACAGAAAGAGTTATAGTAAGTGAAGAAAATATCTCCAGTTCTGAATTTTGGCAAACATGCAAATCCATTCTGGGCTTTTGGGGCAGTTGCCACCTTACTGCCTTTGCTTACAAAATTCACTGCAGACCTGATGTCATGTGGTTGCTTGGGCATTTTTAATATCAGTCTTCGTGTTTATTTTCATGACTGTTGTTTGGGAGTGGGACTCTGTACAATGAAGTATGGAGAAATTACTTTCAATAATTGGCATTTTTGTGGGCCTCTTAGTATTGAAAGCCTTATAAGAAAATGAAATAGTTACATTTCAGCCTCTGTACTGTCTCATGCAGAGGGGAAATGAGTGACTTCTCCATTTTTCTGTTGTGTGCAAAGCCCATGCTCAAAGAAAAGTGTCTGTCGCCAACACTTTTTGCCATCAACAGTTTGTAGACCTTCAGAGGGTCGATCTTTTTGGGGGCTTCTTATTTTTAAATACTACTTTGCCATTTCATTGGTCAACAGCCAGCAGTTTGCTGTAGCAATGGTGCTGTGGCTGTGTGGAAAACAGACATAACCAGGGATCTCTTTCCCTCAAACATGTGACCCACAGGATTCCTGAGCCAAGACTGTGCTTGCTAATAGTAAAAAAAATGATCCATCTGTTCAGGCTTGCACTTGCTTCCTCTAATGTGAGGAGAAAATTGCCAGCCATAATCTAAAACTGCTGTGCACTCAGAAGGGCTTTCAGCATTAGCTCAAGCACAGCTATTTGATGTCTGAGCCAGCCTGTGTCCTACTGCTCCCAAGTACTGAGTGCAAGCCTGTCCTAACAAAGTGCCTGCCTAGGGCATGCCTGGCTAAAGGCTCCAGTGAGGGCAGCTCCTGGAATTCAGAGAGTGTGAGCAGGAAAGTGCAGCCACCTTAGCTCAGAGTTGATCTCAGGGCAGTGCTTGTTGTGCTCATCACTGTTCTTAGTGCATTTTATCAGCTGGGATGGAGCAGGAGAACTCTGCAGTTGGTTATCCATGGTCAGCCTCAGGAAGCCTGTGTTTGAAGTAGACTGAACCTAAAAGCTCCAGAAACAGGCTGGTTCTTGTTTAACCATAGACACTCCAGACATCTGCAGGAGTAAGTAACCAGAAGGGAATTGTTCATGATGCTTGAGGAAAGAAAAGTCTAATAGTTTTCCATCTAAAATTAGCTTTGGAAAATGCATTATGGAAAACGAAAACTAAGCTAGGTCTCCCAGCACACAGCACTTTGTTGGTGTTGTTCTTTGATGTTATATTTTGTTTATTTACTTCTGTTCAGCATTTCAGCCATTTTGGCTCCAGCAGCTATGATAACATTCTCCAAAAATCCCTCTGTTGGCATTGCTGAAGAGCAGATGATTGCTCTTGTGAATGAAGAACATGATCCAAACCTCAGTCCAGTTGGAAGCTATCAGCCTGTGGTGCTGTAGTATTCCTTGTGTTTGACCTTTGAAAAACAGTGGCAAATTCATGTAGTTGTCACCATATAAAAAAACTCCTTGTTGGGAATAACTTCTCTTGACTCTTAGTTCTGGTAACCTGTGCTTTTGGTAATTTTAAAAGCGTATGTCCAGTCACTTCTGCATACTGCAGAAATGCTTTTCTTTAAATAATGCATCCATAAAAACACCTGCATGTGGCTGCTTTTGAGGTAAAGTATTTCCTGCCCACATTCCCTGAAGTAACTTTAATCTCCCAGTATGAATATTACTGTGCAACTGCAGAACAGCTGGTGTGTCTGAGTGATGTCCTTTGGTTTATCTCTCTTTTGATCAAGTTATTATATTGAATACTGGTTTAGGTGAATCATCTGGGGTGGCATCACAGGCAAGTGGGCTATAAGGGCAAAGAAAAGGACATATCTCAGTCAACCAACTTCACCTGTTAGCAGCCTACTCTTATGAGCCCCTACTTCATTTTAATATTTTTCAGGGCTGCCAGATAATTTCTGTGCTCTTTGGGCTAGACCAAAGAGGAAGGGTAGTGAGGGGTTACTTTGATGTATTCTCTACCAGCCAGCAGCATGACAGAGGATTGTAGTGTACAGTTCTGGAGGTTTCAGACATGACAGGGGTAGTCACAAGCACCCCTTGAGGAATTTAATATGGTTCTAGACAGTAACCAGAATTGCGTAATTAATATAAATCCCTGCATTTATCTCCTGCACATTCATATTGACATTGAAAATATGTAGTGTTTGAATTAAAGCCTAGTAAAAAAGAACATTAAAAAAATCTTCATTTTACAATGCAAAAGCAGGAGTACAAAAGACTATGGGACTGTAGACTAATAAAGTTCTGCAAAATGGGTTTTTGAATTGGAAATGTTAGTTCCTTCTTTTTATCTTTGTATTCTGTAATGAGAATCCTCCAGACCTCAGTTTTCAGTTGTATTTGTGTTGCTTTAGAGAGATACCAGACAGGAATAACAGTTTGTATAATGGGAATTTATTTCCTCTTCCCTTTAGTAGACTGAACTGTGATTTCTGCACACACACACGCACATGCCCCAAAGGAACAATATTTGACTCTTTATTCCTTTCCCATGGATACTCTTGCTGTGATTTGAGTTTTTTAATACCAATTATGTGCCCTCTCAGGACACTGGCAGAACTGTGGCTTCGGTTTGTAATGACATGTAATTTGTGAATGTATTCATGTGAAAGGTGTGCAAATTCAGTGGGCTTAAGGAAATCATGAGAAGCTACCTGAGGAGACTTTCACCTGCAGACTTACTCTGAATCAACCTAGAACACGTTACCAACTGAAACTTTGCATTTGAAAACAAAAGATGCCACAAAAAAACCACTCCTCTTTCTCAGAATCTTGACAGAAGTTTGGGGCACAGCACTGAGGTGTGATGAATTTTCTTTTGAGCACAGACAGAAAATCAGACTTGTATGGGGAGAAGGACCAGGGAAGGGAGTGAGGGGGATATGGTCCACAATATGTTTCAGATGCAAGAGTTGTGTATGAGCAGGATGTAGCAGTAAAGAGATCTGCAAAAGATTACAGTGGGCTTGGGATAGAGAATGAGGGCTTAAATGATGGTTGTCCTGAGGGAAAAGCAGGAATGCCAGCTCTGCGTGACGTATCCTCCTAGATTATGGAGTGGGCAGATGTCTCGTGCTTTGCAGAGTTTGTGCTTAGTCTTTTATGGCAAGAATTGGATGTTTCTGCTCATTCAGAGGGGCGTGGGCTGTTTGTGAGATGCTCCCAGCCACTTCACCTGTGGCTGGCTGGTGCTGTCAAGCTTGAGTCATTCTTTTCACTGTCCCTATTTTTCCCTGCCTGGTTAGTCAGTGTAAATACCCCCTGGTGAGGCTGGCATGTTTTAATATTGACAGAGTCTATTTGCTTCCCTCTAAATCCTCTGTGGAACAGAAAATCCAGTTCCCCACTCTGAATACAACAGTTGGAAGCTGTATGTGTTCCCTAGGGAAGTGCTTGGCAGGTGTTGGGGTGCTGGGGTACAGCCCAGTACTAGTTTTTAAAAGCATTGCAGCATTTGTATTAATGTTTTGGTAAAAGTGAGTGTAAAAGTATTTAATTAGCATTTTTAGAGGAAGAAACAGTGGTAAGGCAAAGGTGTACAGAAAATAATAATAAAGAGCAGTAGAATAGCAAGTGTAGAATAGATGCAAAAAGAGCTATAAAAAAATAGAGATAAAGTCCTGGATGTAGCCATATTAATTAATGAGGTTCTTTTTGCCATTATTAGATAAAATGTGGGGGAATTGGGTATTAATAAAATAACATAAATGAAAGAACTATTTTTCCTGTTATAGTGTAAATTCCATATTTGATGCTCTCCGTGCTGGTCAAATATTTGCATCATTATGAGCTGCTGTTCTGATAAAGGAGAATATAAAGTTAAGCTTTATTGCACAGCTTGCTGTCACTTGCTAAAGGAGATGCTCTGCCACGAGGTGGGATTTCTTAATGATAAGAGTGCTGCTGTCACTGGGGGTCGTGAGCCCGATCTTCAGAATTGCATTTAAATGGACATTTATTCCAACAGATGACTTTTTTTCCATCACTACTTTGTTATAAAATATACCAGATCCTTAATGTTCACTGCTGGTTTTAATTTTTCAAACAAAGAAGGCATGTTTTAGTGCTTGTGGTGGAATACATGGGATATTTAATACATGGCTAGACCAGATTAAATTCTTCATTGTCAAAACTGTCTGTTCATACACTGATACTTCTTATGCTGTAAGAAAATTGAATATCAAAAATCCAGCAACCTAATGGTAAGGTCCTGCTGTTTTCCAGGAGCACAGCGCCATGCAGAAGTTGCACTGCACACAGATTGACAAAATAGTGGCCCAATACGATAAAGAAAAGGTGTCATATGAGAAAATGTTAGAGAAGGCAATCAAGAAGAAGGGGTAAGATATTACTTTAAATTATTTTTCTTTAGACTTAAATTAGATTTTGTGCTTTTGTGGTCTGGAATAAAGTATTCATAAAACGGTCATTGCAGCTTGAGCCAGCATCCTACATCAACCTGACAATGAGCTCTAGCAATGGGCCATAAATGTTGGCCTCACTCTGCCTTTCTCTAGTCTTCTGCTATCAGAATTTTAATTGTAAAAGCGAAGGAGTTGCCTCAAATTTTTATTTCGATGGTCTAGTCTGGTCTCGCTGCACTCCCCAGGGAATGTCACTGTCATGTTCAGTGAGAGCAGGCTAAGGGCCTCAACAGCTTTAATGACCAGAAAGTAGCAATGATTTGATTTTAGGGGAAAAGCTGGCTTTTAAATCCTGAATTTTTAAAATAATGGACTTCTGCTGTGCTGTTGAGTTGAAGTTTCTTTTTAAGGAAAAAAACCTTCAGATCCGCAGCTGGGATAAACCATTCTTATTCCTTTGACTGGAGTGGAGTTGTTTTGATTTGCACAAGCTGATGGCCTGGAATATTAGCTGTGGAAATCTTCTGCTTGTCCAAGAAAAGTTCCTGGAAGATGCTGATGACTTTAATAAAATGTCTAATTCTGATTTGGAATTAAGTAGCAGGACCTGCTGTTGCCTCGCTGCTCATCTGGGAGCAGTTTCTCCTCTCCACCTTTCACCCTGTCACTGGAATTTCATTAATTTAGTTCCATATCCAGCTATGCTAATAGTTGCTCTTAATTTCATATTATTGTCATCTGGCAAAAACAGCTGGCAGCCACTCACTCACTGAATACTGAACATAGATGCCTGTTTGGCACTGGGTACTTCCAAGAATACTTTCTCTATAAATTATTTGGAATGGTGGTGGTTTTTTGAGTGTGCATGTTGTAAACTGGCAAAGGAACAGAAATAGAACTGTCAGAAGTAAACAAGGTAAGGAGAATTCTCCTCACTACATTATTGAAAGCTCACAGTTCATGCTCTACGTTTTTTTGTCTAGGACGGGACTGTAAGGACACAAATACTTCTGGTCCAAGGAGTTTCTTCCAGAAAATTACTACTCCAAACAGAGAGGGGACAACTACAGGACTGATTAATTTAGTGTGGCTTTGATTGAATTTCATTGAATACAGCACAGCAGAAGGTTACTGATGCAGCTGGATTTTTAATTATAGTCAGGTTATCTACTACAGTGACAGTGAAGTAAATTCTGGGCATTGCACTGTAATTATTGTGGGGGCAGAAAGGTTTCCCTGAGCTCTGGTATTTAAGAATCTCAGTGTTCTTGTTGGCCTGAGAAGGAGCCAGTGCCTCTGCCTGTCCAGACAAAACAGCCAAGGAAGGTGTGTCAGGAAGTTAAAGGTGGAAATGGCTGCTCTGTGCCATAAATATTGGGAAGTTCTGGATAACAATGCTGTCCAAAGTAGCCCAAAAATGGGACACGTATCAAAGCAGTTGATAATTTGATTCCCAGTTTGAGGTCACTTCACTGGCTACCTTCAGCATCTTTTCTTAATTTTATAACACTTCTTCCATGGACACCAAAGCCTTTACGATAGTTTCGTATTATGAGTTAAAAATAAAATTGGAAATGACCACTCCAGAAGCAGCTTCAATGCAAAGCCAAATATTGTTCCTTACCACAATTCCATAGTTTCCATGGATTCCAGAGCTCTCAGTCACCTGATGGCTCTTTCGGTTTTACAAGAATAACCGTTGACATCTAATTAAGAGCCAAATCAAAATCAGTATCAACACAGACTTTCTGTGAAAACATGTTTTAATGCCACATCAGAATATTTTAAGGGCTTCCTTCAGGGTGAGCCCTGAAAGCCCATTCTGCAAGGTACTTGTGCCCACCCCCACTATGCAGTGTATTAAAGGACATGTTTAAAAGTGAACACATTGGTAGACACTTACAAATTTTATTGAACTTAAATGATGTGATGAATCCAGAGTCCTGGGTTCAGTGAGTACAGGACATGCTCCATTTCCTTGGCTGTCATTCTGGAGCGTTTGCAAGCAATAAAATTTGTAAGAGAACTTGTAAAACATATTTTCAAGGCATTCATATTGAAATTGTCAGATTATTTCCTGACAAAAAGGCCTATCATAGGTGTAAAGACAACTTTGTCTTCTAATCTTGTGCAGGTTTTTTTGCAGTCCATTTCTGCCACATGGTGTGACAAATGTCAACTGCATATTGTTCAGCAAAGCAGGGTTTTTTAATCACATGCTAATTCACTGACAGATGGACAGGATTTTGCTCCCTGTGCTATTTCTGTCATACACTTCCAATGCTTACAGATCTCAGAGAGGCATATGGGGATAGGTATGGTTGTGTTCCCACTGAATTGGAGTGAGGGCACATAAAGATCCTTCTGATTCATTGGTACTGTCCAGAAATTCGAGTGTATCTGTGTGTGTGAGCATGGGTAGGTGACACTGGGTTGGGCTGTCCCTGGCTCTTTGTTCCCAGCTGTGACTCCGTGGTTCAGCCATGGGCTCTGCCACTGCAGCTGGGGCAATTCCCATTATGCCCAGTGGCCAGACTGGCTGGAACTTGCCTTGGGATTTGATGGAAGCTGCGTTTCCAGAGAAGGGATCAGCTGATGGTTTGGATGTCTGAGGTTCTGAGGAGTCCAGTGATTGAACTAATTAGGCTATTTTGGGATAAAATATGTCTGATTCACACCTAAGAATCAGTATCTTTCATACTGTACAACAAATCAAATATTCCATTACAATCACAGCCTGATCACAGTGTGATCAAAGACATGTTCCTTTCAGCTGTTTTTTTTCAGGCAGAGGTAAGAGTGGTCAGAACCTCTCTCCCTGACTTTAGATTGCTTCCAAAGTGTCAAATCAGTGTTAGAAATAGCTACAAATCTCCCTTGCTCTGGCCAGAAAATAAATGACTGGTGACCCTTGGGAAAACAAGACACACCACACTGTTTTCAGTAAGGGCTTTCCTGGTACTGTTTGATGATAATATTTTCTGCTAATTTCTGGAAGTTTAGCAGTACTTTGATATGAAAATAGGATTTAAACTTGTTAAGAGTTTCATAATCTCCTTTTCTGGAGCAAACATGGATTAATATTCCTGCAGTCAAGCAATGACCATCTTTATTAGGGCCAGCTGCAGCTGATAAATGAACGTGTCCCTGTCTAGACAGTGGAGTTGCATCACTTTACATCAGAGGATAATCCAACACAGAAATATTACAGTGATGTCAAAATAGACTCTTCTCAAGATCTTGTTTTATTCCAGGCCCCTCCTTTGCAGTCCATTCTCACAGAGGGACACCTACACTTTCTATAGGTGTTCAAATTTAGTACACCCAAATCAGCCTGTGAGGTAATTATTCGAATTCACTTTGTTTTCTCTGCCTCAAACTAAATATAAGTAACAAAATTACATTTAAAACACAGTATAAAATCATGACAAGGCACTGAATAGGCCTGTATGTTTTTATGCAGAAACTTGTTTCCCTTGGCAAGGTATTTTAAGCCTGGAAAAGGAACCAAGTATCATAAATGGAGATGCCTGACACATCCTCGGCAACAGGATAATTGCTGGGACAATCTAGAATTAATCATGTGGTGTTTGAATTGACTGATCATTAATCCAACAATATTTTGTAAGTTGTGAATGACTTGCCAGAAGAAATAATTTCATTCCAATACAGTGCAGCACTTCAACTTTGATTAACATTTTAATTAGTAAGAGCTGACTGAATGGGGAGATACTTAACTTGTGGCACACATTTGCAATTTTCCTTTTTTTTTTAGAGGAAGTAATTGTGTTGAATTGAAGAAAGAAACGGAAATTAAAATTCAGACACTAACATCAGATCACAAATCTAAGGTAAGCAAACAGCCAATTTTAACACATGCAACTTTTGAAAGAGACATTTTGAGACCCAAGTGGTAGTTAATTTTCTTGGAAGCATATGAATCATTTTTAGCAATAATGACATGTTGAAAAGAATGGGAGTAATTGAGTGTCTAAAAGTGTTTCTTAAAACATTTTTTTAAAGCAACATCAATTTCCTGCTGTTTTGAAGTTTTTGAAGGAAGCGCCATTTTCATGCCTTGTGAAGTGAAACTGGTCGTTTGTGTCAGCTCTAGTTAAACGAAGAGAATATGTGTTATATGAAATTTGGGTGCTAAATACATTCCCAAAATATATCCATGAAGAAGTTTCTATTTCATTTTCTATCATTGTCGCCATGACCTTGGTAATCTGTTTCTTAGGGAATGAGTCCAAGTTGCTCTTGAACCAAATGCCTTCTAATTTCTTGTGGGATTTTTTTCCCCCCCATTACTTCGTTGCTTTCTTTTCTCCAAGGTCCTGGGGAATAAAAGTGCCCTGGGACTCAACCTCAGTTAATTTGGGAAAGCTGTTTTCAAGCTCATGGCTCACATGGAGTTGCTTAGAGCTGTTTCCTCTGTACTTCTATCCCTCCACTGTGTTCACTGACTTCCTGTTTCCTTTGGAAGTTTTATTCAGGACTTGTTGCCATGCACTCATGTGTTTGAAAGCCATCCAGACTAGAGGGTGGCAGGGACAGCAGAAGGCTCATCCATGTACAAAATCATCTGGAGGGAGAACAGTGCTGGAGACTGACCCTAGTGAAAGCTGAAACCTGTGAAAAGAATCAGACAAGAATAGAAGATACACACAAACACAGCCACATCCTTGAGACTAGAATAAGTTAATTTTCATCTTGCCTTCTTTTAGCTTTATTCTTTGGTTTTATTGTTTCATGTGGAGAAGATCTTGATTTTCTAAACAAGGTTTGCTTTCCTGTTGCTGCCTTCTCAGTTGTAGATGTAGCAAAACCCTCCAGGAATAGAACCTAAAGTACTCTCTTGTCTCCCTATCTTGTTCCTCTATGAAAAGTCCAGAACCCTTTCCTTAAATAAAAGCAAATTTGTTAACTTAAAAAATAAAAAATTAATTCCTCTCTTAGTGAAACAAACTCTCTGAGGAGCACTGGCTCCCAAACTTCCAGACATAAGCTCCAAAACTCATTTGAAGTTACATTATATAGACATTTCTTTGCTCTGATCTCTCCCTCACCTGTGTCACTCATAGTCTGGAGTTAAGTGTCATTTGTACATAAGGAACATCCAAATGTTCATTAATCTTCCAAATCCAATAAATGTGACTCATGTTCTCCCTTTCCACAAATATATTCCATTGCTGAGCCCTGTTCCTTTCAAAATCCTGCTTTCAGACTGGTTCCCGTTAATTTAATCCATACCTGGAAAAAAAAACATTGATTTTTTGTCCACTCCCACGTCAGGTTTTAGGATGACATTTTGAAAGGGCACTTAAATGTAAGACTTCAGTGTAGGACTTGAAATTCCAAGCTTCTGATTATTGGATAATTCCCAAAGAACTCCTCTGCAAGTCATCTCCCTCTGTGGTTTCCTCTAATGATTTTCAACGTCCTGCTCACTGTGGTTCCATCAAAATTGTCCAGATTATTTACCAACCTCTTTTGTTTCAACTGCTGTGTGTGGGCCCTTGAATTATTCCTGGAGATCATTCAAGGGTTTGCAAGCAACAGGTTGGAAAACAGTGCTCAAGACCACAGGGAAATTAACTTTTATCTTAGGTGAAGGTAGGTGCAATTAAATTAGATTAAATTCTGAGATGCTGAATGCATTACACTGATATAGTGGGAGTTTGATTAATTAACAATTGTTCAGCATTTCTCAGCATTTGGCCTGCTAATTTTGATATCAGATTGGAACATAATTCATCTTTAATTACAACTCATGTCCTCCAGTACAGCTCTGTGCCACAACATGCCTGTACACACCTTTAGCACTAGAAGAGACCATTTCATCTACAAAACTCCTCCTGTCATGAGGAAACATCCAGCCCAAGTTTGACATAAAATACTGAAATTAAATCTGAATTTCCCAACGTATACTTCACACACAATTAACCTAGCAAATGCAAATTACTCTCCTGCATTAGCAAAGTAGGTCCCAATATCAAGCGGGCAGAGGATGAAAAAAAGAAAAGGAAAGATTACTTCAAAGATCATTCCTGCTTGAACTTAGTGACTAAACAAACTTCTTTGCATATATGCTGTGCAAAAGTAGGTTCCTTATCAGGATTTTAATTAGTCTCTTAGGCCCAGTGTAGGAGCAGATGAAAGGACAGGCTTGCACACACAGTCTGCGGAAGAGGAAAGAGAGAAGTTAGCTAATGGTTATTTTTCCTATCCTTGAGGACAAGCAACACTGCCTTAATAGCAGAAACTAGGACAGGAGCACAGCCCAGTGAAAATTAAATAGTCATTTCAACTATGCTGCTAATAAATTGGAGAAAAGCAGGGATGGTCTCGGAATTTACTACAGCTGAACTTTGAAGTGTGTCATAGATTTGCAGCAAAATTGGATTTCAGATGATTTAATGGCCATGAGTTCTAAGTTCTTCTGAATCTGAGTCAAATTGAGTATTTAAAGTCTTGTAACTGGTGTTTGGCACATCTCTTACATCCTTCTTGTCATGTTATATCTTGCTGTACCTGGAATGAGACTCCTGCCTGGTGGATGTGTAATAAAAGGAAGCTCTGTCTCTCACATCTCTAGAGAAAAGCTTGTTTTTTCTGCTGCTTAGAATGCCTGCTGCTTCTGGAATTAGCAGCACATCATAGCACATCTGTCCATGAACACAGGCAGGGTGTTTTTCTGATTATTACTTCTTTCTTGGATTAAATACTTTATCTAAGTATTACCACACTGTCACCTTGCAGGGTTTACTTTGGGAGTTGGACTCAATAATTCTATATTATATGATTCTTTGGTATCAGTGTACCTGAGGTTCAGAATTCCTGCCTTCAGGTTCTTCTGTGGTTTATAACATTCACCATTTAAAAACAATTATCACATTATTCATTTGCAATAAGCCCTTGAGTCTTTGTGTATCTGTGTTTGTTTGGGCTTTGTAAACTCTTTGCAACTAAGTCACAAAATACTTGCTTTCACCTGGCTTTCACTATTTATGCATCCCTTTGTTTCACTATTTTATTGTCATGCTTCTTTTTTCATTCAAAGTTTGGTTTGCATTTTCTCTACAGCATAGGGAGGCTGTAAATAAAAGCAAACTCTACTTTGTTCACTGGAATTCCTGTGGTGGAGGAGAACACTTGGGCTGCTCCCTGGGCCACATAACAGCACTCATCTTTTTGAAATATTAATAATTTCTATTACTGTGACTTTGGGAGTTTTCTGAAGGCACAGTTCCTTCTCTGCTGTGCTCCAAATTACACCCAGGACTTTGAAACAATCTAGCTGTACCATTTTTAATTCAAATCATGGTTGGAGCTGACTCCATCTGGAAACTCTGCATTGAAAATAAATAAGGAATGTGTTTTCCTACTTCAGCCATGACTTTTAGCTCTCCTAAGTCCATCCTAGGTCTCCCTGGGGATTGATGAGCCAGATGAGGTCACTGTTGAGAGGAGATTCATACAACCTAACTCAAGTGTTTTGGTGCTTGAGGGCCTGGAGATGTAAGAGGGGCATTTCCAGAGAGTATTTGAGTGATAAATCCTGCTTTGGAACTGCCCACATTTTCACACCAGCAGTACAGGGAACTTGGGCTAAACTTGGCCCAAACTGAAGTGCCTTAGGTGGTGCCAGAGGTGAGCTGGAGTGTCTGCCCCTCAACCTCTCAAAAACTCCGTCTGAAAAGTTCATCTTTCTTCCTTGTCAGCATCCAAGCATTTATTTTTACTCATTTTAAAACTGAATCCCCATGTTTTTCTGGCTCTGAAGGCAGTACACCTTATTAAAAATCCTACTCCCACAAACTGCAGCACATCCTTCATATAATTTCATAGCTGACAGGCTCTGGGCTTAGTAGTAGCTTCCCCACATGCACAATAAGCATGGCTCGTTTTGCTGAAGGCACACTGACTCTTAAACCCCCTCATGAATTGGACCTGTGTTAGTCATACCAACTTCTGCCTCAGAAGGCTTTTGTTGTTTTCTGTAGAAAACATCAGTTGCTCTCTATCAGCTGCTCATGCCTGTTTTGATATGAGACCACTATTTAGCTGCAGTTAAGTGCAAATCTGGCTTTCAGGTAGTGGTAGTCATCCTGATCTCTTCCAGAATTACTCACTTCTTTTTTTCATCAGATTCCCTCTTTATTAGGCAACATGAGCTTTATGTAAGAGGCCCTTCAGAGGAGCCTCTCCAGGGCAGAGTGAAGGCTGGGGCTGATAAAATCTCCACTTTTTTCACCTTCACCACTGCGTGCAAGAGAGTCTGTTCTTCATTATGCAAACCCCAGCTAAAATACTGGCATCATTCTCTCACTTTCTAAGCAAAATGGTGGCAATTTTTGATGGAATGGATCAAGTTTGCTTCCATAGAAGATGACCCAGATGCTATTGGTTGCATTTGAAATGATTACCTGAAAATGGCTTTATTGGGAGGCACATTTTGTCTACCATTTATGGAGAAGTAGGCTAGCATGTCAAAATACCCAAAGATAATTATTAAAGATTAATAAAACATATCTTTCTATTAGCTTCTTTTCAAAACCCATGAGTGTGTTACATTATTATAATAACAACGCTGGTGATTTAGGCTTCTAAATACTGTCTCTTGGGAACATTCCAAAACTTTAATCTCATTATTCTTGTGAATCTTGGGAGATAAGCAAGAGAAGAATACTTGTCAAGATTCCCTGCTGACTTAATGAATATAAAACAAAGATACATAGCCCATCTTCAGATTCAGGTTGTACTAAATACAGGATTTCTCTGTAAATGCTCTGTGTTTGGGAAACTGTCTCCACTATATCAAAGGCTATATTTAAGCCCTCAGAGAAACCCTGCTCACTAGGTTTTTCCATTGTTAAGTTCTGTACTTTTAATATATATTTTTTTCTTGCCAGCGAAAGTGTGAAACTGTTTTATTATGAACGCTGTGTTAGGGAAGGTTTTAAAACAATGGTAGTAGAGTGAAGAGCCTATTTATTCAGCCAGTCTATTCAGGGCACTTTAGATAATAGCATCCTGATGGTAGGGGTTGGCTTAAATCTGTTTTTATACCACCAGCAGTGTCCTCAGTGGCTTTGCTGTCTGTGAAGCAACTTCATTTGTGCAACTTCATTTTTCACACTTTAACTGTGTTCTTTAGAACCTGTTTTATGGTTGCCTTTACATCCCCTTCAGCAGCAGGAAGAGTTGCTCTGTCTGGGAGCCTCTAACCAAGCTGCTCCCCACAGGTGAAAGAGATCGTGGCCCAGCACACCAAGGAGTGGTCGGAGATGATCAACACGCACAGCGCCGAGGAGCAAGAGATCCGCGACCTGCACTTGAACCAGCAGTGTGAGCTACTGAAGAAACTGCTCATCAATGCTCACGAACAACAAACACAGCAGCTG
The DNA here is from genome assembly GCA_013397795.1 of Orthonyx spaldingii. Lineage (NCBI taxonomy): Eukaryota > Metazoa > Chordata > Aves > Passeriformes > Orthonychidae > Orthonyx > Orthonyx spaldingii. The sequence continues at coordinate 485,781 of VZTJ01000863.1, forward strand.
AAATTCTCCCATGACAGGTGAGCAGGGCAGTGCTGCCTGATAATGATGGCTTGGTTTAGGTAAAACTTTAGTTTTTGCATTGACAGCTCCTGTACTGCTGCCAAAGGCGCTGGGCTGAATGCACGGTAGAAGTAAAAGAAGTGACCATACAAGGGTTAGGTCGATGTAGGAATGGGCCTCTTAGCTGGTTTACATCATCTGAACCTCATTAAAGGCAGCAGGGGTGATGAAGCATTGGTTGTTTGCATTGACTTTGCTCAGGAACTTCTATTCAGAGGCTGGGAACTGAGAAGTGTCAAATATGGAAGTATCCTTTGGAGTTGCTGTCAGCTGTGGATTCGTGTTTATAGCACTGGTGGCTGTAAGAAAGATCCATGGAAAGTGAGATCAAAAGGGTTTGCAGGATAAACTACATTAGACTGATGTGTTATCTTCATACAACATGCTGCTATGATCACACAGAAGATGCTACATGACACTACTGCTTTTGTAATTAACCATCCTGCCAATTTGAAATCAAATAGAATTAAATACACGTCATATTCACAGTGCTAAAAATGGTGGCAAGTGGAGGAATGATTTTTTTATCCTGTGTTCTATTATCCAAAGCAGGTAAAAGCATATGAACTTAAAATATGTGTGTACACATAATATATATATTTGTTCATACATATGTAGATTCACATGTAATTGTCTTCAGCACCTCTCACATAAAAAGCATGAGGGAAAAGCAAGAAATAAATCACACTTGAAGAAGGAATTGGAATGATTTTTAAAATTCCTGAGTGAAAAAACAGCTTATCTTTGCATCAGAGAGAACACATGCTGGGACCTGCAAGCTTTCCATCCAACAGAGAATTGTCCCAGCAAAAGGCTTGTACTGAGCTCATCTTTATGTTAATCTCTGTGTTAACCCATCTATTCAAGCTGTCCTGCAAAACATACCCAGTCAAATGTGAAGTCCAGAAATTGCTAAATTATTACACAGATTCATCATTCAAAAGTTATTATCCAGAGGAAGGTGCAGTCCTTGGTGCTGTGCCTCTAAATCATATTTGGCTGAATCAGTCCAGGAAATCCCATCACTTCTTTTTTTGTCTTTTTTTGGGTTGTTTTTTTTTTTTGGTCTTTTTTTCTAACCTACTTGAAATTCATCAGACTGCTTAGAAGATAATTTACTAATAGATGGCCTGTGAAATTAAGTTTTTTGTTTTCTTTTCCATACATATTTCCATATTCTCTTACTTTGCTAGAAGCTGTCTTTCCAGGCTGCTATTATATATACACTAAGGCAAAACTTAACATTTTCTAAAAGCTTTTTTTCTCATAGTTTTAGTCTTTGGGTTTAGAATTTCTGTATCTGTATGTTGTTTAAAGAGCCCTCTATCATTTCTTGTATATGATTCTTATATTCTTAGCAATAGATTTTGCTTTCTTATTAGAAATCATTTGTGTTCAGTCCATGTATTGCTCTGTGTTTAAAGCTACTAAGAACCAGATCTGAAAATTTACATCCTGATAAATACTGAGGACTTTCTTTGCTCGGCTGTCCCAGGAGTAACAACCTTCAATATTCTTTCTGCTTTATGTATTGCAATTGAGTGTGTTCCTGCTTATTTGGGAATGTGTGTGGAAATCCTAATTGTGCAGACAGGGGACTTTCCTATTTAAAACAAATTTAAGACTGTGTCTGAATCTATGAATATTTCAGAAGAGTTTGGGCTGTGAAATATTGAAATGTGAATAATAATGCCCCAAAGTGACTTCACACTTCATAATTTGTAGACTTTTCAATGTAATGTATTGTGTGTAGGAAGACATAACCACATCTATGTGTAGAGACCAGGAGACAATTCAGGTATATCCACAGGAGAAAAGGGATCTGTGTGAGGGCAGCGTGGGAGGTGGAGCAGGCTCTCAGCAGGCTGTTCTCACCACTTCCCTCTCTCTGAGCAGGGGTAATGAGTTGGATATCACAGCAGAGGGCACAGGGCTGGGAGCAGAGATCAATAATCTAAAATGATGCAGTTGCCTGCTGTAGGGAAGGTGCTTTCCCTCCATGGGCAGCACAAAAAGCAATTACAGGCTGTGCTTTGAGCTCATTTAAAAACAAAGCAGAAGGCAGCAGATACTACTAAAAACCTGAAGCTTATTGAGCTCCAGGGGTGCTGAGCCCCCTGCCTCCTCAGACTGAGTTACCTTGACTCATCTGGATGTGGTGATGGTGCAGCATTCAGAAATTGGGGACTTGAGGCTGTTATTCACAAGCATTATGTACTTTGGGTAAAATAGCTTGAGAGAGAGAGAAAAAAAAATTGTGTGGTGGGTTTTTTTTTTAATAGAAGAAGAGAATTCTATTTATTCTAACAATACTGAGGTCAGAAAATAACATGTTAATGCACTTTGATGTCATCTAAATATATATATGTATATAAATTCCAAGGATAGACTTACATGCTTAAAGTTAAGTATCCCTTCAACAGACGTTTGTATAAATTTCAGAGGTGCAGTCACTATGACACAGTAGGGAATCAGCAGCTAAATCTTGCAGTGCCACGTTTTTCAGAATCCTTTTTTTCTTATTTTCTTTGCTATCCTGGCTTACCTACCTCTGGCTCCAGGAGTCACCACTGCTTGTGGGAGGGAGAGTGTTTTTCCTGGGGACAACGTGATGTGTTGGCCCTTTCAGCCACCTCCACTGCCACTGCCTCATTTCTAAATCATCAGTGATGCACAATGGTCCTCTAATCCTCTTAACTTCTTTCACTCTAAAATTGTATCTGATGCAAACAGGCTAAATCAATTTGAACACCTACACTAACTTTTTTCATATCCTTCAGCACAGTATTCAAAATAAATGATTTCAGCACTCACTCTTAAGACAGTGTGCTTGAAAATCACTTCAATATCAGTATAGAAAAGAAAAGCTTTTATTTGGAGATGGGATTGTTGGAATGAAATGTGCTCTCAACACATCATTTTTTTAAAACCCAGACTAATTTTTGCTGTGATACCACTGCTTTTAAATCTGCATCCAGGAAATGCTTCACCTTATGAACTCTTCAAGGGAAGAAAAAAAAAAAAAAAGGCACCGCACTTCTTTAATAAAAATTTTTTAAAATCTCTTGTTTCACAGGAAAGGCTAAAAGGTTCACTGAGCCAGAAGGAGAAACCAAACACAAGCCTGACCATGGCCTAAACCACACTTTTCAGGCCCAAAGGGCTCTCCTCAGGCCCAAAGCAGAACTTTTAAAATGAGGTCTGTCAGCTCATAGCACAACTAGCAAATATTATTACTGTTGACATTGCTGCTGTCTGCTGAGTGCAGGATTTATAGGATTTTTAGGCAGTTCTAAAAGAGAAAATGCATTTTCTAAATGGCTGATAGTAGCTCATATTAGGACAACTCGTATGAAAGGGAGAACAAATAGTATTTTACAATATTCACAGTGTAAAAATGCTTCAGACTGGTCTTTCAGATTCTCTTCTCTGGAACAAATGGAGATGCCTGTCCAAATTGTGTAAATTCTACCCAGATTAAGGGAATTTTCCTGTGGTTTGTACTTTCCTCTTCTGTAACACTTCGAGAAAAGAGTAACCCCAGTGTAGAGGAACCCAACCTCCACAACAGTTGTATCTTAGGCATTAATAGCTGTGTTTGGTTTTGCCCAGGGAAAGCAAGGAGATGCGTGCCAACCAGGCTAAAATATCCATGGAGAACAGCAAAGCCATAAGCCAAGACAAATCTATCAAAAACAAAGCTGAAAGAGAGAGGTGAGTATCCCTTCCTGACAAGGGAAGAATGCTGTCAGAGGCTGGCAGGGCAAGTCATGGATTAATTCTATTAAAACCATGCTTTTATGCATGGAAACAAGGTCTAATGACTGTGTTGGATATATTTTTAGATGACCATTTTAGAAAAAAATGGTGATCTTCTCATATTTATCCTTTTAATAACTGATGCCCTGATCATCTTTGACTGACTAGAGTAGGTCTGATCACACTGGTACATTTTAATTATTGTGCTTCAAGAGCATTATACTTTCTTGCTTTTTAGTGAAATGAGGGCCTGACTGAGAAGGGAGTAAAAGCACAATCTACACGATGTTTTCTCATAAGCCTTGGGGGTTTCCCCTTCACTTTGGCCTTGCCATCTGGCTTGTTCTTTCCTTTTTTACATCCCCTCCTTGGCACTGGGCTATTTTGGTCCCAAAGCCTGAACCTGTTCCTGCTGAGCCAAGTCCCTTGAGTGCTGCACGCTCCCAGCTCATCAGGAGGATGAGTTGTCAGAGCCCTTGGTAACCATTTGCTTTGTCGTGTCAGACCTCACTAATGACTCCAAGATAAATCTGTTCCCAGATCTGGTTTGCAGGCTGATTCAAATATTTGAACTATTCTTGTTCTCTTTCATGGCAGAAATCTTGGGAAGAGACACTTAAGTTATTTTATGTGATTATTAACTCTGTATTTATATTTTTGCTTAAATAACAGCTTTAAGAAGCTTGCAGTATTGATAAGTGTAACTTTGCTTATGATCATCAGATGAGCTTTTTCCATTACTACTCTTAAGACACACAGCACTTTTTATGTACCAAAACTGACAGCAGACTGCAGCACAAATTAATTAAACAATTTTTTGAAATTTTGACTACCACTCTTGAGTAAGGGAAAAGCAAACTTCATTCACAAAAGTCAAATCTTTAATCATACTGTCAATATACTTGGAAATCCCTAAGTGTAAAGGTGTGTAGCTAGAGGAGTGTGCAATTTGCCATTTGTCCCACGTTGATACAGACAATCAGAAAACAAAATACACCATAAGAGTTTGTGATTCTCTCTGTTGTAGATTTTGGGTTTCTTTTTTTCCAATGAGTCTTCATGGAGAACGTTTGCATTTTTTAGGCGAGTCAGAGAGCTGAACAGCAGCAACACAAAAAAGTTCCTGGAGGAGCGAAAAAGGGTAACTATAACCTTGACAAGTCACTGGGCACTGTTTCTGGATATTCTTTTTCATTCCTCTTTGTTGAGAATCCAGCTCTAGTAGATTTTTGTCTCTGCTTTGTTCCACATACTTGTAGCATAAAAGATTTGACAACTATACAAGAAAAAGCTATTTTGAATTAACAGAATTACTATTCATTCCTGTGTTTGCCAAGATTGTGTTATGTGCAATATGTACAATATATATCTATTAATTAGAGCTATTAATTAATAATATAATTAATATTAAGCTTTTCTTAAGATTGGGTGATATACTAGGCCTCCTGTGATGTTTCGTGCCATCTAAATGGGGCAAGACATCATATATGTATATATCTTTCAAGCAGGTTTTTATTTTATTTGTTAATAATGTGTTATATTC